>JAPKLY010000279.1:416529-446471 GCA_026898435.1 Prunella vulgaris | reverse complement strand
AAATCCCCTTTATTTGCTTTGTGTTTTTGAATCAAGAACAATAGTCTTACCTTACAAATCCCCGTCTCCTTTGGGTTCGATATTAAATAAACTTGGTTAAGCTTGCCATTGCAATAACTATCGTGTACACTTGCACGTAGACACCTTTTGGCTAAACAGTATCATACCAAGCTCTAGGAGCTTGTTTCAGGCCGTAAAGTGCTTTCTTCAGGTGATACACCTTGTCACCAACTTTGAAACCAGGAGGTTCTCCACAAAAACCTCCTCGCTCAGAATTTCATTCAGAAAAGTGCTCTTCACGTCCATCTGATACACCTTGAACTTCTTAAATGTTGCATAAGCTAAGAACAGCCTGATTGCCTCTAACCTTGCGACCGGAGCGAAGGTCTCATTATAGTCGATCCCTTCGGCCTGAGAGTAACCCTTAGCTACCAGTTTGGCCTTGTTCCTGACAACAACATTCTTCTCATCCCTCTTGTTCTTGAAGACCCACTTGGTGCCAATGACATGTTGACGCCTAGGTCTATCCACTAACTCCCAAACCTGATTCAGCTCAAACTGATTGAGCTCATCCTGCATGGCCATGATCCAATTGGGGTCACCAAGAGCTTCTTCTATGTTCTTAGGTTCCTGAGCAGAGAGGAAACAACAAAACATAGCGCTCTCGCCATGGAACAACCTTGTCCTGACCCCCTCATTGATATCACCAAGGATATCTGCCAATGAGTGATCAGAAAGCCAATGCCTCCTGCTGACTGGAGCGCTGGGAGCAGCTATTGACGTCCCCTCACCTGATCCTGAAACGTTAGTCTCAATAATAGGCAAAGAAGCAGAATGAGCAAGAACAGGGGACACTGAGTCATTCCCTGAGGGTTGTCCAATGTCAGGGACATTGTTTCCCCCTACTGAGTTGGACTCAGTAACTGTCTCAGGTGCAGAAGCATCATTACCGACAGTCCTTACCTCAGGTTGAGTTTGTGCCTTCGTCTAAGACTCAACATTCTCCGAGGCTGGGGCTTGCTGAGGGTTGGCCTGAGGTCCATCTTGATCGTCATCATCATCCCATCCCATGGGAGCATGCACAAGCTTGACCTCGAACTCAGGATTTTTCTTCAGGCTCAGTCTTGTCACCCTCTTGGTAACTGATTAGGGTCATAATTACATCTTTTTGCATCCAATTCTCTATGGTTTTGATGTGCTTATATTCATATTTGACCTTAAAATTCTATACTTTGTGTATTTAACCCTTTTTGGCAAGAAAGTTGTGTTTTGTAGTGAAAACGAGCAAAATCGGCAAAAGATAAGCAAGTTCGTAAAAGTTCAAAAATTGTGAGTTGATCCAATGGAGGTAAATGATATACCATGGCGAAGAGTTCGAAGAGAGGGTCACAACGGAAGAAAAATCGAGTCAATCAAAGCTCTAGAACTCAAGATATGAAGGAAATGAGGAAGTCGAGGATCGATCGAACGAGGCCAAGTCGGGTTCGTGTGCCACCAAGCCAAGGTTCGTGCGACCATAGGTGGGGGTTCGTGCGGGATTTCTCTGGTTCATTCAGCTAGGATCCGAACAAGCATACGCACGATCCGGGATTGTGTGGCCACCTCCACGGGATCGTGCGAGGAACCAGATTTGCACAATTTCGAGGCCTGTTTCGTCTTTTCGCGCGTTTAATGAAGGGCATTTTGGACTAAACATTGTGGGCACTATAAATACTTCAAGGATCAGATTCTCAAGGCATCTTAGTCATAATCTTCATAATTCCAAGTTCTTAGATTAGTTTAGAGAGATAATTAGGTAGTTACTAGTTGGGTTTATAAGATTTCTTCTTATGATTTCTTTGATAACTTTCGATCTACCGTTCGGCTCATCGATCCGTTTGTTCCCACATTCACGTCTCAACTAGGGCTATATTTCTACCGATTGTATTTCATTTTCCATTGACGGATCATTTTCTAGCTTTACAAGGTAATTAGTATCTTTCTCAATTTCATTGTAATAGGTAAGATTTTGCATTCTCAATTCAATTTCAGCATGACGATGATTGTAGTTAGTTCAATTGCACATTTGTTTTCCCAATTAGCCATGGGCTAATACCCTTGTGTGTTAGTGTATGATTCCTATGGAGTAATGTGGTGTTAATGTTGATCTTATGAATGCTATGAGATGTTGTATGATCAATTCTCTTAATTGATGATTTGTATGAATGCTTACCATGTGTAATTGATTAATTGGGCCATTAGGAAACTAGTCTCATATGAGAATTGAGCTCTTTTCCTAAATCTTCTTTTAATTAGGCCAATGCATGTTAGGTGTTGGATGAAATTCCTGGGATAGTGTGAACTATTCCTAGTGAATAGGCACTACATTAGGAACTTATTGTGTATCTAGGGAAACCTTTACATGTTGAGGAGGCTTGCCTAATTGATTGTACAATAACTCATTGCATGATTAAGTGATACAACACCATGTGAAACATAGGATAGTACACTAATGCATATCTCTCACACTTGCTCACTTTGCATAAAAGTGATAGGTAGTTTACTTTCTTGACGAGCTAGTAGACATAGAAACCAATCAAACTTTTATTTGCTTTGTGTGATTATCAAAATTTAACAACAACCATACCTTTCAATCTCCCATCTCCATGTGTTCGATAAATAAACTTGGTCATCTTGCCACGACGATAATGATCACGTGCACTTGCGTGTAGACACCATTTTGGAAAAACAAGTTTTTGGCGCCGTTGCTGGGGAGACGGCTTGTTGTTTGGTTATTTGTTATTTTCTTATTTTCAATTTTGGTAATATTTTGTGAGAATTTTGATACTTGTTTCTTTGTAGGTACATGCACACAAGGAGTCAAGGGGGCGACCTATTATCCTTTGATTTAGATTTTGAGACAAGCCTACGAATGAGAAGAGAAGCTAGATTGAATCAAGAGAATATGGAGAACAACATGAATGAAGCTAGAGATGAAGTTAGAGAAGAAGAGCCATTGAGACAACAAGTGTATCATGGTGATGAGCACATGACTCAAAGAGAGGTTCCTCAACCCCAACCACAACCTATACCACATCCATACCAACCTTATCCACCACAAAACCAACCACTACATCATCAATATCCACCACAATTTCCTAACTATCCAAATTACCCTATAAATCCACCTTATTACCCACCACCACCTCATAACTACCCATACTACCCATATCCACCACCACCATAAAATCCTAGACCACAAATTGTTCATCCACCTCAAAACCTAAATAATGAACCATTACTTCATGATTACTTTGAGCCAAGGGTGAATGAAAACTATGATGGAATATAAAGGCCACCAATTGATGCTGATGTAACACCCCAACATAGGCAGCAACTTTTAGTCCTTTAATTTTTTGTTTTGGGTGAGAGCTTTGTGTGTGTTTAAGGTTTTAGTCCTTTAAGTTGTTATGCTTTAGTATTTCTTAATTGTTTGCTTAGTATTAGTTGTCCCAATTAGTATTAATTGGACCCTTAAGTTAGTATTAAGTTTCGGATTGTTGGGGAATTAAACGCGGATCTATTCGGGATTTACGCTAAATACAAATTTAAGCCTACAATTAATATCATGATTTAAACACAATTAAATCAAATAATTGTATACCCAACAACAGGCTTTGCATGCAAAACATATGAACATATAATATCACGTAAAGCCCTAAACACGCGGAACTAAGGGATTTAGTGAATTATACCTCTTGGAGAAAAGACAGTTTCTGAGATAAAAGGCGTTATTTGGTTGAGCTGCTTTCGCAAGGCTGTTGAGATCAAAGGTGTCCTTTGAGATCCTCTATAGCCGAAGTATCAACAATGAACTTGAAGGCGTCCTTCTTGAGACCCTCAACTTGATAAACCCAAAAGCCTTCTCAAGTATTCCCTTGTCCTTATTCGTGCACCCGGTGGGAGGCCACACGAATAATCACAACACAAGGAAGAAAACATTTTGTTGCCCCAATAACTGTAATTCTCGAAAATTACAAGAAAATAATGTGTGTGTTGAAGTCTTGTATCATCTCATATTTATAGTGAGAATACAAGATCTTGAATATCTTGAATATCTAATATATCAAATCTTGATTATCATGAATATCAAATATTCTAATCTTGATAATCTTGAATATCAAATATTCAATTCTTGACATTCTTAATCTAAGAATTTTTGAAAAAATATAGTACATATATTAATCCAATGAGATCTTGATTTTATTAGATATTCTTGTATCCAAGATACATATCTATTTTCCATAAAATCTCTCATGAAATTGATATATCATATTTAAAAAAAAAACAACACCTAATGGGCCCAAAATGTTTCTTTTATTTTAATCACCTTGTCAATTGTTGAATATTTAATTGGGCTACTTGAGGGACCTTTAGGAGAATTAAGATTGGACCTCCTAATGGGCCTTGAATTCTAACATTGAGCCCAATGTCATTCAACCCATTAACATTAATCTCACTCCACTATAGGATTAATGTTGCACTATCCATCTTAACCCATATTACAATCATATGGCTCCCGGTCATTATTTCCCGTGTTTAAGATTCTCTTGTCCGTTAATTAATCAAGCCACTGAAAACTTTAATTAATTTAACATCTTATCCTTGGAGTAAGGACAGCTCTTCTTTATCATCATACCGGAAACAAATTCCACTTGCAAGATTTAGTATGACGAACGTTTAGAGCCCACCAAGGGGACTAATCATGCAAGGCTTTCCAAGCACACGTTCCTCTGTATTAAATCTTAGCAACTATCATGTTCTCAATGGCGTCACCCAAGATGCAAAGTATTGAGTCTTATTGACTCTCTACCCATAACAAAATAAAGTGCCACGCACGGATCACACACAGTCCTATTTAAGGGACAGAGGTTTAGAAATAAACGACCACTGAGGTCTAATTCTTCATCCCATAAATCAGTACGGAAGAATTACCCCTCTGTAGGTCCTCTTCAATGCATCATCATGCACTCCCTTGGTCAAGATAAGCCAATCTGGGATCTACACATCAACCGTTTACCAATGGGGTGTTCAAATCCCATCTAGGTTGTGAATTTAGTACTTGTTACAAGAAACTGATAATGTGATCCTGCTGTGAGTTATCCGGGGATCACCACATATATCTATAGTGTAACTTGTACTATTATATGAACTGTTTGCAATAAATAAATAACATTCATATAAATATGAATATTATTAAAGAAAGGGAAAGGAAGTATTATTGTTGAGGTTATAATATTAGTCCACTAAGAATATTATTTCCTTAAGTATTATTTCATTAAGGGCATGCTAGTAATTGAGGAATTAATTTTAAGGATTTGACTTTATGAGGATTTGACAAAGAATAGGATTAAATAATACTTGGGATGGTATTAGTATTAATTTTCAAAATAATAGGAGTTTTATACATTAAGGAATTTTCAAAAATAATGAGAGTATAAGACTTGGATTTCTAGTATCTTTATTTATGGAAATAAGTCATATTTTCTTATGCAAGGAAAAATATATGGTTGAAGGTTAAGTATCACAAGAATAAAGAGTTAGTAAGGATCTACTAAATAAGGAAATAAGGTCCCAAGTATGGAAATAGAGATACAACAAGATTATGGGCCCATTTCTTTCCTTCTCCCTAAGATTTCGGCCAAGGCCTTATGCAGCCCCAAACCCTTCTTTTCCAACTCTATAAATATGTATTGATCAAGTCCCTAAGACCTTTAGACACCCCAATTTTTTCGGAAGCCTCTAGCACCCCAAATTTCGGCCAAGTATTAAGTTATAGGACCAGTTTTTCCAGCAGCTTTGTGAGGTTAGGAAGAGAGCAAGTCTTAGCAGTTTTGATTGAGGAAAGGAGTAGGATTTGAGCACAAGGAGTTAGCAAGCCAACGTACAACACTTCTTTATTTTCAAGACAAGAAAAGGTGGGGGTTTAAAAAGTGAAAAGTGGTAACTCTAGTTTGACTTTTAAATATTTAGTTTGATGCAATTATGTGTTTATGTGCTAATATGTTATGGATGGTCAGCTCTACCATCAATCTATGAATGGAAAATCATCTATATTGTCAAATATATGTTAAGGATGATCAGCTATATCATCAATGAATGGATACGAGAGTCGTATCATATGTTAAGAAAGAAGGGTATGTTTACATGTTTTTGTGTCCTTTATATTTAGACTTCGAACTAACTATCTCCACGGAGTGATTATTTTATAATTGCTCACCCCATCATCGAATTATATTTTCAGATTTTCAAGAGTAAGATGACGAGATTGGCGATGCGGAGTAAGGTGGATGTGATGCGAGAAAGATGAAGTTAAAAGACGAAGTTTTAAATTAATTTCCAAGTAGGCTTTTATTTTAAGTTGCAAGTATTTTTAAGATGTTTTCGGCACTTATGTGTTTGCCACAAGGTTGGACGTTTGCATGTTTTATTTCGATGAGTGCATGGACACGTAGATGATTGATATAGGATTTTCTATGGTTTGATGAATTATGGGACTTTATTATGAATTTTATGAAGTATTATTATTATTATTATCATGATTAGGTATTAGTTTGCATGAGTTTTAGGAGTTAAGTTGATGAATTTATTTATTAAGTTGGCAGCTGAATAGTTCGAATTTTATTGGCATGATTAAGTGTTGATTTATGTGTTTAATTTTTCTTAAGAAATTAGTTATTGTCCTTAGTTTGTATGCTCGATAAGTCATGTTCTATAACTCCAAAAATTATGAAATTTTACCAGAATGTTTACCATGATTTAAGACGAATGTAGACCAATTTTCAAGAGTTTTTGAATAGTAGAAGTCGAGGTTCCAGCTTTAGTCCTTTATGTGATTCTAATCCTCAAAATTCTTGTTTCAAAAATACCGAATTTATGCCCAGCCTATTTTCAAAATTTTGGCAGTTTAATAGCCATAAAATATTGATTATTTTGGTCATAAAAACCTGGATCAAAATCGTTTTAAAGTTACAGCTCAAAATTAGTCCTATATCTTTGTTTTACGAGCTTTTTATGCATTTTAAAAAGTGATTTTCCTGGCAAGTGCTTATAATATGTTTTGTATGATATATTTGAGTAATTACAGGTCTTAAGTTGTATGGAAAGATAATACTATTAAAGAAAATGGATTTGGTATTAGTTAGTGGACTGTTTTCATACACAACCAGTTTTGATGAGTACACCTAGGCTGTTTTCGAAATGTTTTATGTTCCAGCTGCTGTACATGATTTATTTAGGTATTATTGCATGATTTAATTGATGTCTTACATGATGTATCATATTGGAATGAATTTATTTCACATGTGAATATTATTGAAATATGCTATGAATATTTGTTATGATATTTTTATGACTTCCATGGATGTATTGAATGAGCTATGTTGTTTGGATGTATTATTTATTTATTTAAATTGTTACTCTGATTTTAGTATCAAAACATTTTTAAAAGAAAGGAAATTTTATTTCAAGTAAAAAGGGTGCACGTTCTAAAAGAATAATTTTATTAAATTATTAAAAGCAAGATTTTTCGCTGATTTGAAATGCATAGAAATTTAGGGCATGACAGTGTGGTATCAGAGCAGGTCTACGTTCTTGTAGACTTGTAAAAATAAAATATTTTTATGTGCTTTACGTGATTGTATGCAAAGTTTTTATGGAATAATTTCATGAGAAAGTTTAATAAAAAGAGAAAGCTCCATCCATCACCACCGCCGCAGTCATCTCTGAGTCCTAAAGCAAGTAAGTTTTTGAAAGCACAAGTATAATGTTTCAAAGGAATGATTTATGCAAGGCATGATTTATTACATATGGCATGACAAGGTAATGAAGGATTTTATGAAAAGTTATGAAGGACCACTCATAAGGTCGAAGTGATATAAGAAAATTCTTTTCAAGGTTTTCGAAAAGAAAAATGTTTTATGAAAAATGTTTTATGAAATGTTGTGCTTGTACGATGGCTTAGGAAGTTTATGATTAAGATTTATGATGGGTATGAATGCCTAGCGAGGAATGTTTAGAAACGTTTAAGTACGATAAGTGTAGGACCATTTTTAATTTATTAAGATCAGCTAAGCAATTTCTTTATCCTGCAGGGTCTTTCATTTTAGATGCCTCCGAGACGTGACCCGAACTATGACCCTAATGATTCGGATGGACACGCGGATAGAAGGGGTCGCCCTCAAGCTAACCCCGTGGTCCATAACGTAGCACCTATGCTTAACACTACTGCGCAAGTAGTTGAACAATTTAGGAGGTACAAGCCTACTACCTTTAACGGGCGGGACGGACTGGACGCTGTTGAGGAGTGGTTTCGTTCCATGGAGAGGACTTTCCAGCTGATTGAGTGCATAGATGCACAACGGATTGCTTGCGTGGCATTCCAACTCGTTGAGGATGCTGACCATTGGTGGGAGAGCCAATGGAGGATTCGCCCGGTTGAGGAGCGACGTGCCTTAACTTGGGATCGTTTCAAGGGGATCGTGATGGAGAGGTACTACCCTCAATCTTACAAGGATAGGAAGGAGCGTGAATTCCTAGACTTGCGACAAGGAGTCGTGACGGTTGCATAGTACGAATTAAAGTTTAGGCAGCTTGCACATTTTGCACAACATCTTGTCGACACCGAGCAAAAGCGCGTCCTACGTTTCGTCAAAGAGCTTAGGACCGAAATCCAGCACGTTCTACTAGCTTTAGGCAACCTAACTTTTACCGAAGCACTTGAGAGGGCCGAGCAGATGGGCGCTTGTTTGAAAGAGGATGCAGATAGGAGGTCACGTGATAACAAGAGGAAATGGGATCAATCCGGCGGAGCAAGGAAGTTTACTAATCGTGGGCAAGGAGCAACTCAAGGCTTTAAGCCCAAGCAAGCGAATCAAGTAGCAACCGCAACTTGTTCTTAGTGTGGGAAGAATCACTTAGGAGAGTGCCTCGTTGGGAAGGATATTTGTTTTCGTTACCACAAGCCGGGACACAAGGCACACGAGTGTCCACTACCACCTAGGGCACGAGTGTTTTCACTTACGGGAGAGTCGAGTGAGGATCAATCTCCTTCGGAGACTTTGGCAGGTATGCTTACTTTGAATTCAATACCAATAACTGCTTTGTTTGATACCGGAGCTACGTATTCTTTTATCTCGCTTCGTTGTTGTATGAAGATTGGTTGTGAGATAGTTGATAGTTTTAGCCCTTTAGAAGTTAGTATCCCTTCTGGAAAGGCTATTTTTACGAGTAAGGTAGTGTAGAGTGCGAAACTTGAGATTTGTAGTAGGAGTCTTGAGGGAGAGTTGCACGTTATTGAGATGGGACAATTCGATGTCATTCTTGGCATGGATTGGTTAGCTAAGCATCATGCCACCATTAATTGCGAGAAGAGGGAAGTGACGCTCAAGTTGGCAAGTGGAGAGGAGTTGACGTACTTTGGTTCCCGACCGAGTACACATAATTTGATTGTCACCGCGATACAAGCCGTTGAATTACTTCAAGAGGAAGGATGTGAAGGATACCTTGTCCATGTGATGGGCACGAACGTGAAGGAGGTGAACATTGAAGACGTTGCTGTTGTTAACGAGTTCATTGACATTTTTCCCGAGGAGTTACCCGGAATTCCACCCGACCGACAAGTGGAATTTACGATCGATCTAGTACCCGGAGCTGCCCCAATTTTGAAAGCACCCTATCGTATGGCGCCAAAGGAACTCGAAGAGTTAAAGATGCAATTGCAAGAGTTGTTGGATAAGAAATTCATCCAACAAAGTGTTTCACCATGGGGAGCGCCAGTTTTATTCGTCAAGAAGAAGGACGGATCGTGGAGGATGTGCATCGACTATCGAGAGCTTAATCGGCTCACGATAAAAAATAAGTACCCATTGCCTAGAATTGAAGACTTGTTCGATTAACTAAGGGGAGTGAGTGTGTTCTCAAAAGTTGACTTGAGATCGGGTTATCACCAATTGAAGATCAAGGAAGGAGATAGGGCGAAGACCGCTTTTCGCACACGTTATGGGCATTACGAGTTCATAGTGATGCCATTTGGTTTGAGCAACGCACCGACTGTCTTCATGGACTTGATGAACCGTGTCTTTCACCCTTTCCTAGATCGGTTCGTTATGATGTTCATTGATGACATTCTAATCTATTCTCGGAGTAAGGAGCAACATGAAGAGCACTTGAGGATGGTTCTTAAAGTTTTGCGCCAAGAAAGATTGTTTGCAAAGTTTACCAAATGCGAGTTTTGGTTAGACCGAGTGAACTTTCTAGCCCATGTGATAACGGCCCAAGGAGTTGAAGTGGACGCATACAAGGTTGTAGCCGTGAGCGAGTGGAAGGCTCCAACTAATGTGAATGAGGTTCGTAGCTTTCTCGATTTGGCGGGATACTATAGGCATTTCATCGAAGGCTTTGCGAAGATAGCCTCACCAATGACCAAGTTGACTCGCAAAGGGGAGAAGTTCGTGTGGTCCAAGGTTTGTGAGAAGAGTTTCCAAGAGTTGAAGGACAAGTTAGTGTTGGCCCCTGTCCTTATTATTCCCGATCCTACCGAAGGATTTGTAATCTTTAGCGACGTGTCAAAGCAAGGGCTAGGATGTGTTTTGATGCAACATGGGAAAGTCGTGGCGTACGCATCAAGGCAATTGAAGGTGCACGAGATAAACTATCCTACGCATGATCTTGAGTTAGCGGCTGTTGTTCATCCATTAAAGATATGGAGACATTATCTTTATAGTACTAAGTGCGAGATATTCACCGATCACAAGAGCCTCAAGTATATTTTCACGCAAAAGGAGTTGAACATGAGGCAAAGGTGTTGGCTAGAGTTAGTCAAGGACTACGATTGCACAATCAACTATCATCCGGGCAAGGCGAACGTGGTTGCGGATGCACTTAGCCGAAAGGGAGGAGTGTTGCAATCCTTGACGAGTCAAGACGTTTTGGCAAGGGAGTTCGAACGCCTAAGGTTGGAAGTGGTCGAATCAACCAAGGAGATGGAGTCCATATTTTCGGCCCTTGTAGTACAAGACACGATTTAGACGAGGATCCGAGAGGCCCAAGACTCGGACCCCTTTCTCGGCAAGATAAAGAAGAGGATCGAAACTAAAGGCGTTAACGGCTTTTCAATCGGCAATGATGGAGGGATTACGTACGAAGGAAGGTTGTGCGTTCCAAACGACGAAGACTTGAAGAAGGAAATCATGGAGGAAGCACATTGTACACCTTATACGGTTCATCCCGGTGGAACCAAGATGTATAGGGACTTGAGGACTATATTTTGGTGGAGAAACATGAAGGGCGACATTGTCAATTTCGTACAGAAGTGTTTAACTTGTCAACAAGTTAAGGCGGAACATCAAAGGCCATCCGGATTGTTGAAGCCGTTGGAGATACCTCAATGGAAGTGGGAGCACATTTCCATGGACTTCGTGATGGGACTACCTCATTTGATTAAAGAGAATCAAGCTATATGGGTTGTTGTGGATCGACTAACCAAGTCGGCTCATTTTTCTTCCTATGAAGATGACGTGGAGTATGGATAAACTTGCGCAAGTTTATATCCAAGAAGTGGTGAGATTGCATGGAGTTCTTATTTCAATCGTTTCGGATAGAGATACACGTTTTACATCGCAATTTTGGAGAAGTCTCCAATCGGCTATGGGGACGAAATTAAACCTTAGCACGGCGTATCACCCACAAACGGACGGTCAATCCGAGAGGACGATTCAAACACTTGAAGATATGTTGCGGGCGTGTGTTCTAGACTTTGAAGGTAATTGGGAGACTTATTTACCTTTAGTAGAGTTCGCTTACAATAATAGTTATCAAGTGACGATTGGCATGGTTCCATACGAGGCTTTGTATGGACGACGTTGTAGATCTCCTTTGTATCGGGATGAAGTTGGAGAACGACGTATTCTAGGGCCCGAGATAGTGGAGAAGAAGGTCAAGGTGATTGAGAAGATTAGGGAATGAATACGGGCTGCCCAAGATTGTCAAAAGTCGTATGCCGACAAGCATAGGAAACCTCTACATTTCGAGAAAGGTGAGAATGTATTCTTGAAAGTTTCACCAACTAAAGAAGTTGTTCGTTTCGGACGTAAAGGGAAGTTACAACCACGTTTTATAGGACCTTTTGAGGTCCTAGAGAAGGTTGGGAGTTTAGCATATCGCTTAGCTTTGCCCCCTAACCTTGCAGCCATTCACAACATTTTTCACGTTTCAATGTTGAGGAAGTACGTACGTGATCATAGTCACGTGTTAGACTATTCGTCTTTAGGAGTGGATAAGAACTTAGCTTATGAAGAAGTACCCGTTGAAGTCTTGGATAGAAAGACTCATCATTTGAGGAATCCAGAAGTTAATCTTATCAAGGTACGTTGGAATCGCCATGGAGTTGAAGAGGCGATGTGGGAAAAAGAAGAGGATTTAAAGGCTAGTACCCCGAGCTTGTTTTGCAAGGTAAGTTAGTATTTTCGAGGACGAAAATTTTTAAAGGTGGTGAGGTTGTAACACCCCAACATAGGCAGCAACTTTTAGTCCCTTAATTTTTTGTTTTAGGCGAGAGCTTTGTGTGTGTTTAAGGTTTTAGTCCTTTAAGTTGTTATGCTTTAGTATTTCTTAATTGTTTGCTTAGTATTAGTTGTCCCAATTAGTATTAATTGGACCCTTAAGTTAGTATTAAGTTTCGAATATTATTAAAGAAAGGGAAAAGAAGTATTGTTGTTGAGGTTATAGTATTAGTCCTCTAAGAATATTATTTCCTTAAGTATTAATTCATTAAGGGCATGTTAGTAATTGAGGAATTAATTTTAAGGATTTGACTTTATGAGGATTTGACCAAGAATAGGATTAAATAATACTTGGGATGGTATTAGTATTAATTTTTTAAAAAATAGGAGTCTTATACATTAAGGAATTTTTGAAAATAATGAGAGTATAAGACTTGGATTTCTAGTATCTTTATTTATGGAAATAAGTCATATTTTCTTATGCAAGGAAAAATATATGCTTGAAGGTTAAGTATCACAAGAATAAAGAGTTAGTACGGATCTACTAAATAAGGATATAAGTTGTCAAGTATGGAAATAGAGATACAATAAGATTATGGGCCAATTTCTTTCCTTCTACCTAAGATTTCGGCCAAGGCCTTATGCAGCCCCAAACCCTTCTTTTCCAACTCTATAAATGTGTATTGATCAAGTCCCTAAGACCCTTAGACACCCCAATTTTTCCGGCAGCCTCTAGCACCAAAATTTTGGCCAAGTATGAAGTTATAGGACCAGTTTTTCCAGCAGCTTTGTGAGGTTAGGAAGAGAGCAAGTCTCAACAATTTTGATTGAGGAAAGGATTAGGATTCGAGCATAAGGAGTTATCAAGCCATCGTACAACACTTCTTTATTTTCAAGACAAGAAAAGGTGGGGGTTTAAACGGTGAAAAGTAGTAACTCTAGTTCGACTTTTAAATATTTAGTTTGATGCAATTATGTGTTTATGTGCTAATATATTATGGATGGTCAGCTCTACCATCAATCTATGAATGGACAATCAGCTATATTGTCAAATATATGTTAAGGATGATCAGCTATATCATCAATGAATGGATACGAGAGTCGTATCATATGTTAAGAAAGAAGGGTATGTTTACATTTTTTTGTGTCCTTTATATTTAGACTTCGAACTAACTATCTCCACAGAGTGATTATTTTATAATTGCTCACCCCATCACCGAATTATATTTTCAGATTTTCAAGAGTAAGATGACGAGATTGACGATGCGGAGGAAGGTGGATGTGATGCGATAATGATGAAGTTAAAAGATGAAGTTTTAAATTAATTTCCATGTAGGCTTTTATTTTAAGTTGAAAGTATTTTTAAGATGTTTTCGGCACTTATGTGTTTGTCACAAGATTGGACGTTTGCATGTTTATTTCGATGAGTGTATGAACATGTAAATGATTGATTTATGATTTTCTATGGTTTGATGAATTATGGGACTTTATTATGGATTTTATGAAGTATTATTATTATCATGATTAGGTATTAGTTTGCATGAGTTTTAGGAGTTAAGTTGATGAATTTATTTATTAAGTTGGCAGCTGAATAGTTCGAATTTTATTGGCATGATTAAGTATTGATTTATGTGTTTAATTGTTCTTAAGAAATTAGCTATTGTCCTGAGTTTGTATGCTCGATAAGTCATGTTCTATAACTCCAAAAATTATGAAATTTTACCAGGTTTGCCATGATTTAAGACGCATGTAGACCAATTTTCACGAGTTTTTGCCTAGTAGAAGTCGAGGTTCCAGTTTTAGTCCTTTATGTGATTCTAGTCCTCAAAATTCTTGTTTCAAAAATACCGAATTTATGCCCAGCCTATTTTCGAAATTTTGGCAGTTTAATAGCCATAAAATATTGAGTATTTTGGTCATAAAAACCTGGATCAAAATCGTTTTAAAGTTACAGCTCAAAATTAGTCCTATATCTTTGTTTTACGAGCTTTTTATGCGTTTTAAAAAGTGATTTTCCTGGCAAGTGCTTATAATGTGTTTTGTATTATATATTTGAGTAATTAGAGGTCTTAAGTTGTATGGCAAGATAATAGTATTAAAGAAAATAGATTTGGTATTAGTTAGTGGACTGTTTACATACACAACCAGTTTTGATGAGTACACCCAGGCTGTTTTCGAAATGTTTTATGTTCCAGCTGCTGTACATGATTTATTTAGGTATTATTTCATGATTTAATTGATATCTTACATGATGTATGATGTTGGAATGAATTTATATCACATGTGAATATTATTGAAATATGCTATGAATATTTGTTATGATATTTTTATGACTTCCATTGATGTATTGAATGAGTTATGTTGTTTGGGTGTGTGATTTATTTATTTAAATTGTTACTCTGATTTTAGTATCAAAAGGTTTTTAAAAGAAAGGAAATTTTATTTCAAGTAAAAAGGGTGCATGTTCTAAAAGAATGATTTTATTAAATTATTAAAAGCAAGGTTTCCGCTGATTTGAAATGCATAGAAATTTAGGGCGTGATAGCTGAGAAGTTTGAGTTAAACACTAATCTCTTGAAGTTATTGAAAGAGTCTTCTTTTGAGGGATCAAGCGAAAGAGAAGATCCGAATGCTCATCTTCGTAACTTTATGGAAATCTGCGATACTATCAAGTACAAGGGCATGTCCGACAACAAAAAGAAGTTTTATTTCTTCACCTTTACCTTGAAGGGGAGAGCCAAAATATGGATACAATCAATGAACCCCAAGGCTGCAACGCGGGAGGAGTTGAGCTCTCAATTCCTAATGAAATTCTATCCTCCATCGAAAATGCTCAAGGCAAGGGAAGAAATAAAGAATTTTCAACAAAAGGCAAGAGAGACTATATCTAGTGCTTGGGAGAGATATCAAGCCTTACTTTTGGCTTGTCCACAACATGGTTTGAGAGAGGAGGACATTCTTTTAACGTTTACTATTAGATTACATGAAGGAGACAAGAATTATTTGAATTCTTGTGCCGGGAGGTCAGTTTGGATGAGAACGGTTTGCCAAGTGAATGAGATCATTGAAAATATCACAGCAAATGATGCTTTTCAAAGAGAAGCAAGTGGAGGAACGGGTGACCGAGTTTCTCTACTTGAGGAGAACATGAAGAACATGATGCTCATGGTCTATGGAGGACAAAATCAAAACCAAGCCCCCTACTCCAATGCAAGTTAATGTAGTTAAAAGTGTGCCTACTCCTACACCATCTACTCAAGAGGAGGTGAATTATATGGGGCGACCCCAATGCAACAATTCATTTCCTAACAGTCAAAGGTCTTATGTTGCTCCGCTATTTCGACAACAAGGAGGTCCTTATCCGAATCAAAGTAATGGAGAAAAAAGATGAGAAAATGAAAGGGAAAGTGAAGATAGGGGGTGAGGAAAGAATGGAGAAAGAAGGGTTAGTGGTAGAAAAAGAAAAGGTGGAAATTTCGAAGGGAGTCAAAGATAAGCTTGATGAGAGGCTTAAGAAGTTCCTTGACTTGTTTACAAAGATGTATGCTAACATGCCTTTCAAAGAGGCAATTAAGCAAATGCCGACATACACAAGATTTTTTAAGGACCTTATGTTAAAGAGGAGAAAGAATGAGCCCGAGATTGTCAAACTTACTCATAAGAGTAGTGAGCTTATTATGAATCATCTTCCTAAGAAACTCAAAGATCCGGGAAGCTTCACTTTGGATTGCCACATTGAAGGAAACAAGATGATCAAAGCTTTATGCGATCTAGGGGCGACTGTAAATGTTATGCCTTTATCAATTGCTAAAAGACTTGGTTTGAAGAATATGAAGCCCAAGTCTAGTAAGCTTCATATGGCGGACAATTCAAAGGTTCAACCTAGAGGCATTGTGGAAGATGTGGTAGTTCGAATCGACAAGTTCTTGTACCATGTTGATTTTGTGATCTTGGATGTAGAAGAGGATAAGAATACTCCTCTAATTCTTGGGAGACCTTTCCTAGCGACGTCGGATGCATTGATTAATATCCAAAAGGGAGAGGTTACCTTGAGGATGAATAATGAGAGAAATACTTTCTCTATTTATGATTCTTCAATGAGTTCTCCAAGGGATGAGTTTGAAAGTGCAAGCAAAGTCACAAGAGGAAATGAGGTAATGATGAGAACTAATGACCTTAAGAGTGAAGTGGTAGAGGAGGTTCCTTTTGAAAAGAGAAAAAAAGTGAACGTAAAAGATAAGGGGGTGAAGAAAGGGGGTGAAGAAAGTATTGAGAACTCAACCCTTATTGATATTGACTTCACTTGAGCTTCATTGCGTCCTGCTAGGGGACGTTAAATCCAAGCGCTAGGTGGGAGGCAACCCACCATTATATCCTTTTTGTATCCTTTATTAGTTATTTGCTTATTTTGTTTTTGTTTATGATTTGAAAATTCTAGGGATAGAAGCTTGAATGCCAATTTTAGTCCATTGATTTTGTGAATTGATTGCTCTATTGTATTTTGTGCTAATTTGAGCAAGAATAGATTTGAGGAGCATATTTTGGCTAAGGTTTTGATAAATACTTGGTTTAGGAGTTGATATTAAGTGTGAATTGGTTTATTGAGCTTGAGTTTCTTGATTAATCACTCTTTCCAAACTTTATTAGGATTCTTGATCCGAAAAAGTTTGGGGGGGTGTGATTCGTGATTAATTATTCATTTTCATGATTAATTTGATGATGCTTAATGACCATTAATGTTGTATGAGGAGTTTTAAGTTGTGTTGTGTAGGAAAATGCTAGAAAAATGCATGAAAAATGTGTAAAAGGGTGAAAATCGGAAGTGGTTGAGGAATGCTTGGGATCGTGTGCCCAGCAGCTTCGGATCGTGTGGCCATCATCACGGGTTCGTGCGAGGAGGCTCTGATTCGGGTGAGGAAAACTGAACAAGCAGTCGAACAAACCGGGTTCGTGTGATGAGCAGGCCGGGATCGTGCAGTCCAAGGTAAATCCGGGTTTTGACCAATTTTGGTCCAATTTTGACTACACTTCCCAAGGTTGACCCACTCACTCTTTACACCTATATCCCACTCATTTCACACACAAACACACACTTCTCACTATATTCTTGCATTCCATTTTCTCTTAAAACCAAGAAGAAGAAGAAGAAGAAGAAGGAGGAAAATTTTCATATATCAAATTCTACATCTCATTTCACTAATTCCTTCCATAGGTATGTTTCTCTAACTCTCCTCTCTGTATTTCTTGCAATTTTGTAGAGATTCCATGGTTGAATTGTTTAGAATTAGAAATTCAATTTCTAGGGTTCTTGATCATGAATTTGAGGATTTTTTATTCTAGCTTGTTTTTATGCAATTGATGATGCATTTAGGCTATATTGTTGATGGGTAATCCAATGGGAACCCAATTGCATGTTAATATTAAGCATTAAGGACTTAATTGAAGATTGAAATTTTGGGGGAAGGCATAGTGACGAATTTTGGGAAATATTGTGCAAATATTTGATTTTCATGATAATATTGTGCTAATTGTTAGTAGTTATGAGTATATTGATAATAGGATGGGGTTAATGATATTGATTCACCGATGTACTTTGCTTACTTGAGGTTTCATTGATAAATGACATTGGCACAACTACTAGTTTGCTTGATTAATTCCTTGATTCTTGATTATGGCCCATTTTATTCAATCTTATTATACGTAGTGAATGAAGTTGAGTTGGACTTGTGTTTATATTTCCTCTCTTGCTAATGCATAGTATTCTTCTCGGAGATGTTGATGGATAGTTGAACTCATTGTTTATATCTTGCTAATGCCTAACATTTTTGTAGGCCATGTCAAAAAAGGGTAAAGGCAAAACTTCAAGTTCATGTTCGAGAACTAATGAAGGTAGAATTGAGAATGATAAATGGCTAGAAGAAGAATGTTATGAGATTTGTCATTTCAAACCTTCCGTGTTCGGATTCTCATTCGGAGTCAATGTGGACTATTACATCAAGTTTGGGAGATTTGTCAACATGGAGTTCCACAGCTCAAAATACTTCCATAAGGAGACTACCGAGTCCCTTAGATTTGGAGAAGACCTTGAGGATCTATTCAACAACGTAGGGTGGAGTGGGTTGTTAAATATTCATGACAACTCATACACGAAGCTCAACATTGAGTTTCTTAGCACCTTTCAAATCAAGGAGGTACGTGGTATTCCTACTCGGATTTACTTCAAGATTGATAATAAATCCCATTCGATGACTATCCAAGAAGTGAACTGAACATTTGGATGTGAAGAGGATGCTTCGCCAAGAAACTTCTATAATAAGGAAAGGTTTGTGAAAGATCAAGCATTTTGGAGAGCTATTGCAAAAGATGATGACATGGAGTTCATAGCTCAACATTCAAAAGCGACTCAAACTGCTAACCCCATTTTCACCTATGCGCAAAAGGTCTTAGCAAATACGGTTTTCGCTAGGCACGACACGGGGGAAGTGCAAAATGAGGAGCTCTACATCCTCTTTTCAATGACTAAGGGTTTAAAGGCTAACTTCTGAGCCTATTTTTGCAAAAATCTATCCCACCAATATTCTAAGTGTAATTGCGCATATGGAGGAATGATAGCTCACCTCACTAGGCGTGTGGGATGGGAACAATGTGAAATTGGAAAGGAGTTTTCGTATCTTGATTCAAGCTACTTGTTGAGGACTAATATGCTCACAAAGAAAGGGAGGACTCATTGTTTCATGGGCACACCATCTCAAGAGTTGCCATATCCACTTGTGGATTATGAGACCATTACTATAAAGAACGAAGCGAATTGGAGAATGAGCAGCCCTTTACACTTTAAGATTGCAATGAAATTTCATGAAGGGAAGAAAATGGTAAAGAGAGCAAGGGGAGAGAGTAGCACGAGAAAAGGGACTAATGAAGAACAAGTTGATGAAGGGGAGAAGGATAGAAGAAGGAGTTTTGATGGGTGGGGTCAAGAGTTTCAAACTCTTGCAACCGATGTAGCCACCCTTAGGATGGATTTTTCCACTCTTCGGCAGGATGTGAATATCCTTATGGAGAACCAGTATGCATTTCGAACTGCGGTGACAGAGGTCCGTACGGATGTGTCCTCCGTTTGCACCATCATGGCGGAGATTCTTGATACTCAAAGGGCAATGATAACGGGGAGCGTCACTTCACCCATCCACGTTATCCTCCTCTGTGATGTGTAAAAATGTCATGAGAAAGGGTAACTATTTCTTCTCCATATCTTGCTTTCTATCCCAAATTTCTAGTTTAATTTGTTGTGTATTGATATTGTTTTAAGCTTGTGGGATTTTTAGGTAGCTTTATCTCTTGAATTTGCTTAGTTAATGATGAATGACTTTGAATTTCTTGTTGATGCTATTTAGTATTGTACTCTATTTGGTGCATTGCATGATCTTTTCTCCACTCTTTGCCAAACTTTTTAGACCCTTGGTCCAAAAAATTTTAGGGGGTGTGTTCATTTTGCAAATCTCATCGCAATGTTATTCTTATGTTGATTCTTAGTGTTTCTATAATGTTTTGGACTATATGCTTAGGTTGAGACCTTGTTTTGCTTGTTGATTTTTGAGATTATTGTTGCTTTGAGTAGTGAATGCATGAGATATGTTTATGATTGTGTGGATGAATTGAAAGTCATGATAGGTGTAATGGATTTATTTCTTGATTCTTGCGTTATCTTTAATACTTTTGAATCTATGATTCTTGAAATTTCGATGATTTGAGCATTTTGATATGATATGAGTTTTGGTCAACTTTAACCCGTGAGGTTTTGAGCCTATTATGCCCGTTTCAATCTTGAACGGATGATATTCTTCGATGTTATCACCACTCACATACATGTTACTCTAGAACTTGGTTTGGTCTTATTTGAGGCTATACTAGACATTGAGTTCACATGATATGATTTGAGGCCATCTTTGATCTAAATTAAGCCATTTAGCCTCTATGAGCCTACAATTGATATTATGATCCATTGCTTACCATTTTTGTGCCTATAGACCTTTCCTTTGGCTAACCACACTTTAAGCCATTTTCCTTCCTTTTTGGAACTCTCTTGTCCCTGTGATTAGTAGAGTGAAAAGAAGGAAGGAAGGTTGGTGATTTGATGAAGAAATTGGTGGCCAAGGTGGAAAGAAATTCAAGTATGCATGTATTGATGTGAAAAGAAAGGCAAGTGCTTGCAAATGAAAAAGGTTGACTTTTTGCAAAATTATGGTCAAGTTTGACTTTAGTGTTGTGAGTATGATCACAACTCATAAAAAGGGAAGATTAATCTTTGAGAGTGTGATTTTGAAAGAGCATGAAGATGAGATTGCTATTTTCATGAAGATATGATCTTTACATGATGATTCCTTCTATGCTTTACTAATCATACTTAGTCACTTTTATCCATATGTTCCTTCCTTACCAAAGAGCCAACACTACAACCTTATGAAAGTCCACATTGATGTGTGAATGATTTGTCATTTCAAGTGGAGGAGAATGTGGACTTGAGCCAAGCTTATGGTAGTATGTGTATGTGGTGTGATGTATGAGAGAGACTAACACTTGAGGGTTGAGCTCAACACTTATCTAGTGAGGATCTTGACTCATTGACTTGATATTGTGCTAATTGATTTGATTTTGATAGTTAAGTGGATGATATTGTATCTTAGATTTGCTTGATATTGAGTGATGAATCTATGGCATTTGATTTTGTGCTTGATGCTTCATTGATACAATTATTCCCCTATCTTTTCGCTTCGTTGCTCGAGGCCGAGCAACAATCTAGTTTGGGGGTGTGATTAGGGTCATAATTGCATCTTTTTGCATCCATTTCTCTATGGTTTTGATGTGCTTATATTCATATTTGACCCTAAAATGCTATACTTTGTGTATTTAACCCTTTTTGGCTAGAAAGTTGTATTTTATAGTGGAAATGAGCAAAACCGGCAAAAGACGAGCAAGTTCATAAAAGTTCAGAAATTGTGAGTTGATCCAATGGTGGCAAATAATATACAGTGTCGAAGAGTTCGAAGAGAGGGTCGCAATGGAAGAAGAATCGAGTCAATCGGAGCTCTAGAACTCAAGATATGAAGGAAACAACGAAGTCGAGGATCGATCGAACGAGGCCAAGTCGGGTTCATGCGCCACCAAGCCAAGGTTCGTGCGACAATAGGCGGGGGTTCGTGCGGGATTTCTCTGGTTCGTTCAGCCAGGATCCGAATGAGCATATTCACGATCCGGGATCGTGTGGCCACCTCCACGGGATCGTGTGAGGAACCGGATTTGCACAATTTCGAGGGCTGTTTCGTCTTTTCGCGCGTTTAATAAAGGCCATTTTGGACTAAACATTGTGGGCACTATAAATACTTCAAGGATCATATTCTCAAGGCATCTTAGGTATAATCTTCATAATTCCAAGTTCTTAGATTAGTTTAGAGAGAGAATTAGGTAGTTACTAGTTGGGTTTATAAGATTTCTTCTTACGATTTCTTCGATAACTTTCGATCTACCATTCGGATCATCGATCCGTTTGTTCCTACGTTCTCATCTCAACTAGGGCTACATTTCTACCAATTGTATTTCATTTTCCATTAACGGATCATTTTCTAGCTTTACAAGGTAATTAGTATCTTTCCCAATTTCATTGTAATAGGTAAGATTTTATATTCTCAATTCAATTTCAGCTTGATGATGATTGTAGTTAGTTCAATTGCACATTTGTTTTCCCAATTAGCCATGGGCTAATACCCTTGTGTGTTAGTGTATGATTCCTATGGAGTAATTTGGTGTTAATGTTGATCTTATGAATGGTATGAGATGTTGTATGATCAATTCTCTTAATTGATGATTTGTATGAATGCTTAGCATGTGTAATTGATTAATTGGGCCATCAGGAAACTAGTCTCATATGAGAATTGAGCTCTTTTCCTAAATCTTCTTGTAATTAGGCCAATGCATGATAGGTGTTTGATGAAATTCCTAGGATAGTGAAAACAATTCCTAGTGAATAGGCACTACATTAGGAGCTTGACGTGTATCTAGGGAAACCTTTACATGTCGAGGAGGCTTGCCTAATTGATTGCACAATAACTCATTGCATGATTGAGTGATACAACACCATGTGAAACATAGGATAGTACACTAATGCATATCTCTCTCACTTGCTCACTTTGCATAAAAGTGATAGGTAGTTTACTTTCTTGATGAGCTAGTAGACATAGAAACCAATCCAACTTTAATTTGCTTTGTGTGATTATCGAAATTGGACAACAACCATATCTGTCAATCTCCCATCTCCCTGTGTTTGATAAATAAACTTGGTCATCTTGCCATGATTATAACGATCACGTGCACTTGCGTGTAGACACCATTTTGGGCAAACAGTAACCCCCTTAGTGTGAGGACTTAGAACCTATTTTCTACGCACTGATGTAGTCTCATCAAACACAACATAAGACGTTTCCTCTGCACAAAGGGTCCGACAGTTGTACACCCTGAAGGCTTAGCTGACTGAGGAGTATCCTAAGAACACTCCCTCATCAGACTTGCTATCAAAGGCTCTCAACTGGTCTTTCCCATTGTTCAGGATGAAAAACTTACACAAAAAAATATGGAAATAGGAGATGCGAGTTTTCCTCTTGTTCCACGTTTCATTGGGTGTCTGAGCATGTTGTTTGTTCAGCACAGATCGGTTCTGAGTGAACCAAGCAGTGTTGATTGCTTCAGCCTAGTACTTCTTGGGCAGTCCTGACTCAGCCAACATGGTCCTGGCAGCTTCCTTCAGGGTCTGGTTCCTTCTTTTAGGTACAGAAGTCCTGGCTGTGGAGTCTTGGCTGTTGAAGTCTCATGAGCAATACCAAGGTCAGTATAAAAATCAGTTATATAAGAGTTAATAAACTCCGTTCCCCGATCTAATCTGATCCTGACGATGCTCTGACCCTGTTCAGTACTCAGTTTTCTGAGTAACTCTGGAAGCTTGACCTGTGATTAGGGTCATAATTGCATATTTTTAGCATCTATTTCTACATGGTTTTGATGAGATTATATTCATATTTGATCCTAATTTGCTATGAATTGTGCTATTGACCCTTTGTTGGCAAGAAAGTATGCTTTATAGGTGAAAACAAGCAAAAACGAGGAATTCCCAACTATTGGAAAGGAGATGATGGAATCCGAGCTCATGGAGATATTTCTTATACTTAATTGAAGACCCTAGGAAGCTTGGATGAGCCGTGGGATCGAATATGAAAAAGTTGAAAATCGGACGTCGGACTTTGAACTACGACCGAGTGTCGGCCTTCAGACGATCGAACAACTCCCTTCTGGCGATCGAGCAAATCCTCTCTGTATAGCTTAATCCCAGGCGCTCGACCACCATGAGCTAGCCACTCGATTGGTGGCGGTGAGCTGCGTCCGAGCACGCGTAGAAGGCTGTCCGAGCGCGAGTCTGAGATTCCACATTTTTAAGGGCAATACATTTAATGAAGGGCATATTGGACCAAGCATTGTGGGCACTATAAATACTCAAGGATCAGATCTTCTTCTGGATTATTCCATTAGTTAGATCATTAGATTAGTTTAGAGAGAGGTTAGAGGTAGTTTCCAAGTTGGGTTAGTGTAGATTTCAAAATTCTCTCTACAATTACTTGTGATCCATCCATTGGATCTTTAATCCGTTTGTTCCATTAGCTTAGTCTCGTTATTAGCTTCGATTCTACAGTTCATTTTATGATTTTGAGCTTTGGATCAAGACTTAGCATTCTCAAGGTTTGATGATTATATTTCAATTCTCCAACAATTGGTAAGATTTCTTGTATTTCCATTCATATTAGTGTTAAACATGTTTATTTATAGTTTAATTGTTGTTTTGATCCATCAATTAGCCATGGGCTAATATCCTTGTTGCATGGTTGTATGAATACTATAGTGAATTTAGTCTCTTGTTAATCCTATGCATGAATTAGTGATCTTGATGGATTAGTTCTCTTATTAATGAATTGTATGAATGCTTGGGATGTTTAATTGGATTGCATGTGCCTATATGTTTAGCCATGAAATGAGAATTGAGCTATAAGAACTTTATGCATACCAAGTGTTTGATATTTGGCTTGTATGACCAATGAGAATTGCATATTAGCCTAGACCTCTTAATTGGAGTGTTGTGAGTTGTAGAGAGATCTAGACACCCAATAGAGCCCTTAGCTTGTGTTGTAGAGAGATCTAGACACTAGTTGGCTTGACTAAGACACCTAGAGACCTTTTGCATGCTACGATGGATAGGACACTAGAGGAACCATAGTAGGATTACTTCCGTGAACACACATTACTCACTTGCTCATCTTATTATAAGGTGATAGTTAGATTTGCTATTTCTTGCTTGATTTAGTAGACAGAAAACACGATCCTTTTCTTGTTTTCCTAGCTATTAGCCTTTTGTAGACATTCAATGCTTGCTTGATATCGCATCATTTCTATGTGTTCGATATTTAACTTGGTTAACTTGCCACGACAACAACGACCACGTACACTTGCGTGTGACACAATTTTGGCAAACAATTTTTTGGTGCCATTGCCGGGGAAACGGTCTCTTTGTCAAGCTAGTCGATGTTTGTTTACATTTCATTTCTTTATTTTGTTTCTTTGTTTTTTTGACTATTCTTGGTGATTGTTGATATTTGATTTTTTTTGTAGGAGTGAACTCGATTGAGATGGGTGAATACAACCATTGCTCGTATTCCCCACAAGACATATATCCTCCTAATTCCTATACATATTAACCTTACCCTTATCAACCACCACCTCTACAAGAAGATTCTTATCCTCATAACTCATATACTTATCAAGATTCCTATTCCTTTGAGGATCCATATTCCTACACTTCACCCATTTCTATTCCTTTCAATCATGAAGAAAATCTTCCAAGCCACATTGATGATACTCTAGTGTACATCCTCAATCAACTCGAAGAAATTCAATTGGAGGATGAAAGACACTTTGAGGAGACAAACAATAAGTTTGAGCAAATTCTCAAATCTCAAGGAGATCAAATCAAGAGCTTAGAGTTCAAATTGGAGTAATTGACCAAACAAGCTCATGAGATTTGTGAAGAAAAGTTGGAGGAGGAAGATGGGGGTAAGTTAGATGATGAAGTAGAGGATAAGGAAAGAGAAGATTCAAGAGGAGGAAATGGAGAAAGAACAAGAAGAGGAAGATGAATGTCCACTAATGGACATGAGCTTTATGGAAAAAGAACAACAAAATAAAGTGGAAGAGGTGCCTACAATTGAAATGAGCATTTCTCTACCTTTAAACTCTTCCACTTGTGCTTTAATTGATAATGTTGTTTATTGTGAATTTGTCTTACCTCTTGATATAATTGATAATAAGATTGAATTGAGAGTCTTCTTGAAAAATTTTTATAGTAAGAAAAGGGGGTGGATTGGTTTGAGAAGAAATGAGGAAGAATTAGCATGTTCTTACAAGTATAAAATGAAAAGGAAGGTAGGTGTTTGGGGTAGAAATCCTACATGTTTCCTTGATTATGAAGCTTTGAGAGTAGAGTTTGATGGGAGGAAGGATACATATCCTTGGCCATTTAGCAAACATTGGTGTCGTCCGGCTAGGGGACGTTAAATCCAAGCGCTAGATGGGAGGTAACCCATCCTTACAAAATTGTTGCTTATTTTGTTTGCTTTTGTTAGTTTGATAGTTTGTTTCTTGTTTGTGTTATTTAGTTTGATAGGGATTTGAAGCAAGAATAGTTTGGGGGAGTTTATATTGAGATGGTAGGATAGGTGTTGGATAGTGTTGTGCATGATTATACTTGGATGTGTGCTTAATTACTTATCTTATGCCATATTCATCATTCTTTTCCAAACTTTTAGGATTTACAATTCGAAAAAGTTTTGGGGGGGGGGGGGGTGTGTGATCATTCTTCATATGGATTATGTGATTATCATTGTTGATGTTTGTGGTGGTTAAAAATGGTTTGAAGTGGTGGAGAAAATTTAAATTCAGAATCGTAGAAAAAATTTCCTGATTGAGCGGTCCAGAGCAGGTGTCCGAGCGCCGGTCTACTGGCGATCAAGCTTTTCGCGTCGACTGGAGCGAAAAATGGGCGCTCGACCGTAAGGCATGTCCAGCGTCCGAGCGACTGGCTTGAGCCGATCGAGCGGATGTGGTCGTGTGATCGAGCGTGTGCCCTGCGGTGAGTAATTTCGACCATATTCCTTATTTCGGCCACACTTTATTCCTACACCATTGTACACTTTATTCCACACACATTGTACACCATATTCTTGCACACACACTATTCCAAAAACACACAAGAAGAGGAGAGAAAAATTCTTGGAACTCAAGCTCTACATTTCTACTCTTCATTTCCATCCATTGGTATGTTTTCTATACCCCTCCTTACTCATGCTTGTTTACTTGCTTCCTTTACCTCATGTTAGTTAGTTTATGTGTTGAGGTTTGTATTGATGATGATCTTGGATTTGATGATGTATTGAGTATTTGATTTGTCTTGAGCATTGCACGATCTTTTCTCCACTCTTTGCTAAACTTTTTAGACCCTTGGTCCGAAAAAGTTTGGGGGGGGTGTTCGTTTCGTAATTCTCATTGCAATGCTATGCTTTTGATGATTTTTAGTGCTTTCTTATGTCTTGTGATCATATGCTTATATTGATGCCTTGTTGTTGCTTGTTGAATTTTTCCATGATGTTGCTAGTTGAGAGTAGTGTGGCATGAGATATGTTTATGATTGTGTGGATGAGTTGATAGTTCATGTTAGATGTAGTGGACTTATCTCTTGATTCAAGTCTTGTCTAGTTTGCTATGGATTCTATGATGCTTGATACTTTGATGATTTGAGTATTTTGATATGATATGAGTCTTGATCAACCTATTCCCGTGAGTTTTGAGCTTTTGATACCCGTTTCATTCTTGAACAGATGATATTCTTTGATGTGAGTTCCACACACATACATGTTACTCTAGAAATTGGCTTTGGTCTTATTTGAGACTACATTAGATGAAGATTTCACATGATATGATTTGAGGCAATTCTTTGGTCTACATTGAGTCACTTTGCCATATGAGCCTACCAATGATATTATGATCCATTGTTCACCATTTTGTGCCATTAGACCTTTTCTTTGGCTAACCACACTTTAAGCCATTTTCCTTCCTTTTTGGAACTCTCTTGTCCCTATGATTAGTAGAGTGAAAAGAAGGAAGGAAGATTGGTGATTTGATGAAGAACTTGGTGGCTAAAGTGGAAAGAAATTCAAGTATGCATGGATTGATGTGAAAAGAATGTTCAAAGGCAAGTGCTTGCAAGGAATGAAAAATGTTGACTTTTTACAAAAAGTTTGTCAAGTTTGACTTTTGTTGTGAGTATGATCACAACTTGTCAAAAAAGGAAGAATGAACTTTAAAAGTGTGATTTTGAAAGAGCATGAAGAGTAAGTGAAACTTGGCATGAAGATGTGAATGATCTACATTGTGATTACTTCTATGCTTTACTAATCATACTTAGTCACTTTTATCCATATATTTCTTCCGTACCAAAGAGCCAACACTACAACCTTATGAAAGTCCTCATTGATGTGTGAATGATTTGTCATTTCAAGTGGTGGAGAATGTAGACTTGAGTCAAGCTTATGGTAGTATGTGTAAGTGGTGTGATGATTGAGTGAACTTATACACTAGAGGGTTGAGCTAAACACTTATCTAGTGAGGGTCATGAGTCATTGATTTGATATTGTGCTTATTGATTCATTGTTGATGGTTGATTAGATGAGATTGCATTCTAGATTTGCTTGACATTAATTGATACTTCCATGGCATTTGATTTGTGCTCAATGCTCCATTGATACAATTATTCCCCTATCTTATCGCTTCGTTGATCGAGGATGAGTAACAATCTAGTTTCGGGATGTGATTAGGGTCATAATTGCATCTTTTTAGCATCTATTTCTACATGGTTTTGATGAGATTATATTCATATTTGACCATAATTTGCTATGAATTGTGCTATTGACCCTTTGTTGGCATGAAAGTGTGCTTTATAGGTGAAAACAAACAAAATCGAGGAATTCCCAACTATTGGAAAGGAGATGATGGAATCCGAGCTCATGGAGATGTTTCTTATACTTAATTGAAGACCCTAGGAAGCTTGGATGAGCCATGGGATCGAATACGAAAAAGTCGAAAATTAGATATCGGACTTTGAACTACGACCAAGCGCCGCCCATCAAACGATTGAGCAACTCCCTTTTGGCGATCGAGAAAATCCTCTCTGTATAGCTTAATCCCAAGCGCTCGACCATCATGAGCCAGCCGCTCGACCGGTGGCCGTGAGCTGCGTCCGAGCTCGCGTAGAAGGCCTTCCGAGCCCGAGTCCGAGATTCCACATTTTTAAAGGCAATTCCGTGTCTTCGAGCGTATAATGAAGGGCATATTGGACCAAGCATTGTGGGCATTATAAATACTTAAGGATCAGATCTTCTTCTTGATTATTTGTTGGGACAATCTGAGTGTTTTGATTAGATCCCAAAACCCCTGATGAATTTGCCTAAGTATAGCTGTTCAGGATAAAATAATTCAGGATAGTTAGGTTAGAGATTCAGTACAGGAGGACCGTGCTGAAGACTGAGGAATATTGGAGTCGACCCAATTTACTGAAGTCTGAAGTGTAAACCATCCTGAAGGAGTCAGTCAGTCTTGCTGAAGATTGTCTATTCTGAAGCTGAAGATCGAAGCCTGCTGATTCATCCTGAAGTCAATCCTGAAGTACCATTGGCTGATGTTTCTACTGAGTACACTAAGCATACTCAGGACAGAAGTTAGTCAGTGAAGAGTAAGTGTCACCTATCAGGCTGTGCTGAATGCACTTAAGACCTGACTTAGGCCTTGGTTCAGTTCACCTGAATCCTGTAAGTCCGAAGCAAAAAGGTTACACATACTGGGCTGAATAACCTATCAGGCTGTGCTGAATGTACATAGGACCTGACTCAGGCCGTGGTTCAGATCACCTGAATCATGTAAGTCCAAAGCAAAAGGTTATTTATGCTATGGGACAAGAGACAAAAAGAATGTCAGTTAGACTCCATTAAGACACACATTCAGACTGAGTTATTAACAAGAGACTCAGAGAATTGAATGTACGAGGAAGGACAAATGTCTGAAGGTCAACTAGCCCTTATAGCGGAGAGCCAATGATCTTTCGACACGCATGCACGGAGTCTGTGCAGCATTTAATGCGGCATTTAATGCGTCTCAAAAAGTTGCAGGTGATGTGACAACTTGCCAGAATAAGCATGGCGGGTAGGTCAAACAATATTTCTAGCCTGCAATCTACCTAAAATAGGAAAGATTTGATTTGAT
>JAPKLY010000279.1:348319-416519 GCA_026898435.1 Prunella vulgaris | reverse complement strand
CATAATTGTCATCATAATAAACTGAACATCCTGCATCGCTTTTCTATTCAGGACTGAATCAATCATCCTGAATCTTAACACTCTGCACTCAGCCTTAACCACCAGTTTACTAAGCAAACTCAGAGAAAATGTTTTCAAAAACTAAAAACGAGTAGAACCTAAGGGCTCACTTTCCGCACCCACTCTGTCTCACTGAGATAGTAGTCCAACTAACTTGCTTCCAAGCGGTCAGTAGGTTTATTATCTCTACTGAGCTTCCGAGCACTTTGCTCACACTCAGCTTATCTGACTCGTTACTGAACTGTCCCTGTTGCCCCTGTGGACCTTCAGCATACTGAGTTCTTCAGGAAATTCTGACTGAGTGTGTTAGAGCATTTTTCTGAGTCTTTCAAAAAAATCTGACATCAGTGTATTCCCCCCTCCATACACTGATTATACTCGTTTCGGGACCAACATTATTTCATTAGTTAGATCATTAAATTAGTTTAGAGAGAGGTTAGAGGTAGTTTCCAAGTTGGGTTAGTGTAGATTTCATATTTCTCTCAACAATTACTTTTGATCCATCCATTGGATCTTTAATCCGTTTGTTCCTTTAGCTTAGTCTCATTATTAGCTTTGACTCTACGGTTCGTTTATTATTTTGAGCTTTGGATCAAGACTTAGCATTCTCAAGGTTTGATGATTGTATTTCAATTCTCCAACAATTGGTAAGATTTCCTTCATTTCCATTCATATTAGTGTTAAACATATTTGTTTATAGTTTAATTGTTGTTTTGATCCATCAATTAGCCATGGGCTAATATCCTTGTTGCATGGTTGTATGAATACTATGGTGAATTTAGTTTCTTGTTAATCCTATGCATGAATTAGTGATCTTGATGGATTAGTTCTCTTATTAATGAATTGTATGAATGCTTGGGATGTTTAATTGGATTGCATGTGTCTATATATTTAGCTATGAAATGAGAATTGAGCTATAAGAACTTTATGCATACCAAGTGTTTGATATTTGGCTTGTATGACCAATGAGAATTGCATATTAGCCTAGATATCTTAATTCGAGTGTTGGGAGTTGTAGAGAGATCTAGACACCCAATAGAGCCCTTAGCTTGTGTTGTAGAGATATCTAGACACTAGTTGGCTTGACTAAGACACCAAGAGACCTTTTGCATGCGAGGATGGATAGGACACTATGGGAACCATAATAGGATTTCTTCCATGCACACACATTACTCACTTGCTCATCTTATTATAAGGTGATAGTTAGATTTGCTATTTCTTGCTTGATTTAGTAGATAGAAAACATGATCCTTTTCTTGCTTTCCTAGCTATTAGCCTTTTGTAGACCTTCAATGCTTGCTTGATATCGTATTGTTTCCCTGTGTTCGATATTCAAGTTGGTTAACTTGCCACGACAACAACGACCATGTACACTTGCGTGTGACACAATTTTTGCAAACAACCTGAGTCTCCTTCTTGTTCAGCGTGAAAATCCCCCATGTGTACATGGAATAATCGAACCATTCATGCTGACAGGAGTAATCGAACCAAAGAGATCCATTTGCAGGAGCTGAAGCACTGTGTCAGTTGAGAAGACATTTTTCTCCTTGAATGAAGCTTTGGTTTGCTTGCCTTCCTGACATGCTCCGCACACGTGGTCTTTGCTAAAAACTTCATTAGGTATGACCCTTTACAAGAGAAAGTCGAGAGATTTTGTTAATAATCTTGAAGTTTAAGTGACTGAGGTGCTTATGCCAGAGCCAACTGAGTTCGGAGGAACTCTTAGCGACCAAACAAGTTTCAGGAGAGCTGCTCTAAAAGTCAGCAAAATAAACATTGCCTTTCCTGACACCTGTAATAAGAACCTGCAGTGTAGATTTGTCTTTCACAAGGCATATATTCGAGGTAAATTCTACACTAAATCCACGGTCACAAAACTGACTGACAGATAGTAGGTTTTGCCTAAGACCATCTACATAGGATACATTAAGCACTTTAACAGAGCCAACAACAAGAGTACCAAATCATCTGGTGAAACCCTTAGACTTGTCTCCAAAGGTAACCTGCGGGCCATCCTGAGCTATGTAGTCCTGAAGGAGATCATGAAATCCGGTCATGTTCCTGGAGCAGGCTGAATCTAGGTACCAGTCCTTCTTTAGATCCTCCTTCTTCTTCTTGTAGCCCGTAGCGACCTGAAAAGAATCAGGCCTCAGGTACCCATCTAGTATTGGGTCCTACAGTGTCAGCCATACCCTTCAGGATCCAGATTTGTTTAACAATTCTGATGGCATCAGAAGTGTAAACCTGTCTCCCTGAAACACTTCTTCCTAGGTGCCTTGGAAGTTGAGGGTGTATGGTTGTCAGCCTAAGGTTTAGGAGCCTTGAATTTCTTCTTGGGGGCTGGCCTCCTATTCCTCCTTGGCCTGGGTGCAGCGGGCTGAGGTGTGTCCAGAGAAGGAGCTACTCGAGCCTGACCTCTAGGCACATGAGGTCTGGCCTGAGCGTTATCGGAGTCAGGTCTCCGTTGCCCTTCAGGGGCCACCTGCTGAGTCCCTCTCTTTAGGAGGATTGGGACGTCCCTGATGGGCCCTGTGCCCTGTTTGAGGCTTCTGGACCACAGTATCCCTTTACCTTGCCTGAGGCCTCCTCTGGCCTGAATTCCTTCCACCCTGAGCATTCTGAGGCTGAGCCTGAGAAGTACTTAGGGCAGAATTCCTTGAAGCCTGAGGGTTCCTAGGATGAGCCTTGGGGTTCCCTTGGTCTGTCTTCCTCGGCTCCTGGTGAGGAACATTGGCCTTTCCCTTTGGTTGTGGCCTTGGTCCCTCAGCCTGTTGATTGACAGGTTCAGAGGGCACTTTCTCCTTCCCTTTGCCTTTGTCCTGGTGAGCAACACTTGTGCCCTTGTCACCAGTTTGGGCAGGGACAAACACCTTCATCTGAGAGTTACTCCATGAAGCAGCTCTCTTTTTCTTGCCCTTAGAGCTATTATAGCCCAACCCTACTTTAGCACCATCGGTATGCTGAGAGATAACTGTTAACTCATCATCCACTAGGGAAGATTTGTGTAACTTCTCCAGCTTTTCCTCAAGGTGCACATTGTGCTTTTTCAGGGCCTCAATTTCTGTAGTGTATTGAAGGACCAGCTGTTGATCAGCGGCCTCTCTTAAGGTTTGTTCAAGGCAGCTACCAGTTTGCTTAGTACTAAGGCGAGCTTACCACTCAGCCTCGAACATCCCTCTGAGAGCTATCCGCTCAATCTCTCGCTGTTCCTGAACTAGGAACCGATCAGTATCACGAGTCTCAATCACCGAGGTAATGACAGCATTGAGTCTTTCAACCACTAGGGGAGTTTCATCATGCCTATTCTGGACGTGAAGCAACTCTTCCTAAAGGTTTACTAACCTCAGTGCTTCCTCAGTATCTCTCATTATGAGAGACTCAGTGAGACGATCATTCTCACTAGTCAGACTTGCATTCACATCTACTATGTGAGTATGAGTCTCCTGCAGCCTTGAAAAATCAACCATCAATTGCTCTAGGGCGAGCTGAAGGTCGAGATCTCTTGCTGAATCTGAGCTAAGCTCTGGTTCGTGATCAGGAGAAGAGGCAGAAGAACATACCTCGTCATCTGCCATCAGGCAGAGATCTTCATACTCCTCATCGGAGAAGAGTTCAGGGGATCGGCGTCTTGGGCCAACGAAATCTGAGGAATCCTCAGCAATCATAGCTCTCCAATCTGATGCCCTGAGATCTCTCTTGGCTCTCTGATCTTCTCTCTCTCGAGCTCTGAGCTCCGGGCAATCATACTGATAGTGCCTAATCTTTTTTCAGTGATAGCACTAATCTGAATCACTGAGAGCAGATTTATCTGTATAACGTTTACCTTCTAAGTCACTCCTGCTCCCTGATGTTCATTCAGGCTTGGAGCTGGATTTTCTAGGCTCAGCATCATCTCTCCTCCTGGAGCTCTTCTCTTCTCTCCTGCGCTTTGGCTCTTCTCGCTCCCTCCTCGAGTCAGAACCCCTCATTTCTTCCCTTCGAGGGATCGACCTCCCGGGGCTGGAGTACCTGCAATCTCGAGAGTCAGTATAAAACTTTTTATTCCTGTTGAAATGAAAGTTCAGCTTCTTGAATCTCTGGGCCATCAGGCTGTACTCCAAGGCGAGTTCGTCCCTGTTCATCTCCTTCAGGGACTTGGAACCTGATCCAGCCTCTGGCTCAGGAGTAGCTTTCAGAGCCACGCTCTTTTCCTTCTCAGGCGTCCTCGCCTCAGTCACATCCTCACTGACCTCACCCTTCGTCTTCCTCTTATCGAGGTCGAATTCCAGAGCCTTTAACTCTGAGAAGAGATGAGAGTGAGAGACGTTCATGAGATCCTGAGTCTTCTTCAGCAAGATCACTTCTGTATCCCATCTTTTAGGGAGACAGTTAAGGATTTTCGAGGACACCTCCCTCTTGGGAAACTCCTTCCCAAGGATTGCCAGCTCGTTCATCATCTTAATGAAATGAGCTTCCATCTGATCGATGGATTCTCCATCCAGCATCCTGAAAGCCTCGAACTTCCTGATAGCAAGATCACTCTTGTTCTTTTTAATCTTCTCAGAACCCTCTCTCATCTCCTCAGGGCCTCCCAGATCTGCTTGGCTGTCTTTAGGTGCATCAGCCTGACCGAATTCTCGTAAGAAACGGTGTGGAGTATAATGTTCTTCGCAACATTATCTAGTCCAATCTGCTTAATCTGATCAGCAGTAAGCGCGGACCTCTCCACAGGCTCTTCTCCTTCAGCTGGAACTGGGGCATCTCCATGCACTGGCCAAGTTCTTGCTCTGTTTGTTATGAAGGTGATAGGACCTTCCTCGATAACCCTGAACATTTGGTCATGAATGGAGTAGAGATGGGCTAGGATCCTGAATTTCCAATAGTCATAGTTATCAACAGAGAACTCAAGGTGCCTAGAATCGGATACCATGATATGCAGTTTTCAGAAACAGATCAAGTTCAATTGACCACCAAAAGTTTCTCCTCAGAAACTGTTGGTAAACAAAGTCAGTGGTCTTTAGAACCACTGCTCTGATACCACTTTTTGGTCCCGAAACGAGTAAATCAGTGTATGGGGGAATACACAGATGTCAGATTCTCCCGAAATCTCAGGAAAATGCTCTTTCAGACTTAGCCAGGAAGATCCTGATGTGTTCACTTAAACTGATGGTCCACAGGGGCAGCAGGGACAGATCAGCAACGAACCAGATAGGCTAAGTCAGAGTGTGCTCTCAGAAGCTCAGTAGAGATAACCCACCTACTAACAGCTCGAAAGCAAGTCAGTTGGAAAACTATCTTAGTGAGCTAGAGTTAGTGCAGAATGTGAGCCCTTAGGTTTCTACTCGTTTTAGTTTCTGAAAACTTTGATCAGTATTTCTAATGAAAATATGTTTAAGGCTGGTGCACAGTTTTAAGTATCAGGATGAAGGATCAGTCCTGGTGGTTTGAAAACAATGCAAGTATGCTCAGTTTAATATGATGACAAGTATGATCCTGAGCAAGCAAGTAAATCAGCACAAGGGGACGTTTTTAACGTGGTTCGGAGATAACCAACTCCTATGTCAACGACCTGATTAAACAGGAAGCTACCCTCTACCACTGAGGATAGGTATTTGATTTTTACGTGCCAAGGGACACGATTAGCCTTCTTCCTCTCTAAGGAATCGACCCTTGGGCGTTTTACAAGTCCCAGTCCTTCTAACCAACCAACTCACTGACTGAGGGGTTTGGTATTCACATTTCCAACTATTGTGTGCTGATCCTTCTAAACAAAACAGTTCTAAGGATAGGATCAACACTCTAAGCAATATACAGATTAGATTCCTACTACAACACTAGGGAAATTTAAAACTTCAGAGTGTTGCTTCAAATTTGCTTTGAGTGCTTGGAATCTTGAGAATACTTTCACTTGGAAATTTCCCGTAACCTTTAATGGGAGCAAGGTCATCTGTATTTGTAGGGAGTTTTGAAACAGATCCGTTGGAGGAGATCCGTTTCAAACCTTCCTATTTAGGGTATGTGCAGGTTTTGGTTGTCCTTGTCTGACAATAGCCATACTAAGTATGGTAACATTCTAATCCGCCACCTGCAGCTCTGAGAAACATTAAATGCGGCACAGTCTCCGTTCTTACGTGTCTCCTCCTCACTTGTCGTTTGTCCAACGGCTAGTTTGTCAACTTTGACTTTGATAATCTCGTACATTTATAACTCTGAGTTCCTCGTTCTTTACTCAGAATAAATGTTTGTCTTTACTACGGAGATGCTGACATTCTCTTTGTCTCTCAGACTCCATTGCACGTGTAGCCTTGTCTTGTCAGGACTTATAAGTATCAAATAAATTGATACTAAGCCCAAATCAGGACTTATGAACATCAGTATGACATTCAGCCTGATCAAGGTTATACTTGCCCTTCACTGATGGAGTCGTACCCTGAGCATGCTTAGTGTACTCAGTATGGACCTCGTCAGTGGTTGTCTTCAGGATGGCTTCAACACAGTTTCAGGACTATTTCCAGGTTTCTCAGGTTCAGCTTCAAGTTGATCATCTTCAGGACGATCTTGACCCTCAGGCTTGGAGATGCTTCTAACTTCAGAATTTTGGGACGTCACCATCAGTCTTCAATCCTTAGCACGTTCACCCTGAACTGAATACCTGTAAATAGAAAAATCTATTCTAACCTGACTATCCTATCATCCTGATGAACTATACTTAGGCAAATTCATCAAGGGGTTTTGGGATCTAATCAAAACACTTAAGATTGTCCCAACAATGCATCCTTCTTTAGATAGTCCAAGTATGTATACTAGACTTCTTCATTATCCTCTACTACAAACACTGGCTCAGGTTGTTGAGAGCCTTCAGTGGGGTTTTCAAGAGTTTGGGGTTCAGACTCAGTGTCATCCCCTTCCTCTTCTTCCTCATCATGCTCTTCTTCCTCTTCCTCTCATTCCTTAATATCATTCAGGGCAGTGGTGGCAAGAACGTGTATAGAGGACTTCATACCTTCTTCTTCCTTAGTGGACTTTTCTACAGAGGAATGAGTGGTAGAGGTCTCAGAACTGCTGCTCATTGCTCTGCTCTCCACAACGGGTTTCTTCACCAATTTTCTCTTCTTTTTCTCCATCTCCTCTTCCTTGTGAGACTTTATCTTCTCACTGGGCTTAAGAGCTCTCTTCTTTAATTCCACAGGGGGACTGTCATCTGAGGACTCCTTTGAGGGAGGGGGCCTCTTTCTTGATTCTTCCTTTGAAGGGGGTCCCACCTTCATCTTTTCAAGGAGATTATCCGAGTTGAACAGGATTTTTGACTTGTTCCAAGGCCTAATATCAGGGAATGGATACTTCAAGTTGAGCATTTCCAATATTAAACACACGTTTGTTGCATAGCAAAGTTTGTGCTCCACCACCAGTCTTCCCTTCACATCCTTCAGCTTGTTCCTCTCATCCCTTAGATTAGAGATGAAAAAGCTATGCCAGTTGAATCTAACCCTTCCACTTGTATGAACAATAGCAGCCATCAGCCTTAACTTCACCTTGCTAACCTGCTCTATGCTTCCTTGGTTGGAACATATATATTGTTAACTTCTCCTCCTCACCGGCCATAAAGGATGTAGGATCCAAGTCCTCACTTGGCAGTCCCAAGAAGTCATTCAGAACTTCCTGCCTGAGCACAAATTTGTGCCTCTTCATGACTGGAATAGAAACAAGCTCCCCCTGCTTGTCCTTTCTGGTCTCTCTATTTTCCATCATCACAACAGACCTGATGGAAGTGACACTCTTTTCCATCTCTACAAAGAACTCCAACACCTGTCTATCATAGCATTTGTCTGGGCCATTTGACAAGAACTTGCTTAGACCAGCATTGTCAACATATTCAAAGGCTTGTCTTATGTGGTAAAGGTTTGGGTCATTGAGGACTTTTGAATTGTTGAAACAAACAATGTGTTCATACCAAAAGTTCTTGCTATTGAAAAGCTCTTTGTAGTCAATGTAGATTTGAGCCATGATAAGTAGGAATTTATGTGATATTTTAGTATATTAGAGGGCAATTTATTGCACTCAATTAAATTTATGCATTCTTCTACTTTTATGAATTTAATTGAATAAATCCTACCTTAATTATTTTATTGTGATTTATGGACACTGCAGGAATAGTTTAAAGTGGAGAAGTCCATTAACATTAAGGCCCAACTCCAATTGAGGACATAAATGATTTCCATATATATATATTGATCAAGGGCATAAGATACGGAGAGAGGGATTTGATTTCCATGTTATTCTTCGATGGACCCAGGATTATATAAGCCCATATTCCCTTACGTGAGGAAAGGATTGACTTAAAAGAGGGGATTTTGGTAGTCAGAAGGGCAGACGCCAAAAAGGGAAATAGAGGAGCAGCCGCGACGGAACTTGATTTGAATCGGAGTTTGAACTTTTCATGCTTTTGAATTTATTTTGTTTAGACTTCATGACTATGCTTGGTTAGATATTTTTATATTTCAATTCTAGGGATGTTGAACCCGTTTATATTATCTTTTAATTAATTTCTCGTGAAATGTTCTTATTTCATATTTTGGGTTTTTCGTATTACTTGGTTGTATATTAAGGAGTTTTTGTAATTAATTTAGTAATTACCTGCTAGGTTAATTTACATTTAATTCTACAGTTAGAATATAAACTACAATCCGAAATTGTTATAGGATATGTTCACGAGTAACAAATAGTGCACCATTCACTAGGGGTAATACAGATCTGGGTTATGTGAAGTGAACGTTTCGTATTTTGCAGTCCAGTCTTTCTATTATTTTGGTGGTTGAATGCATTTAACAAATTAAATCTATTGAGCTTCTCACTTAGGTTGTTTGATTAAATAGGGCTAGTTAATGAGCTTCTCTTAACTAGCTAATCTTAAGAATTAATTCGGTTTAACTGAGCTTCTCGTTATTCTAGGGAAGAGATTTGAGATTGGAGTAAGACTGTCATGGGATTAATTAGGATAGTATAAATTGTGGGGATACTGAACTTAGGATTGAAATATTATTTCTCTTTCTTGATCTCACTTATATTTTATTTTGTTCTCTTTTATTTGCATTAATTTAGTGATAGTTCAATTAGTTACCAACCAAAACCCCCTTCGTATTACTCTTAGATTAATATAATAAATTCACAATTTGATTTCCCGCTCCCTGTGGGATCGACCCTTGCTTACCTTTGCTACTAATTAGTAGAGTTGAGTTAAGGATTATATTTTGCGTGCCTCGACAGCACGGTCAAGCCATTTGAATGATTTGGTTTAGGGATGGTATGCAGAGTTTAAAGGAATAAGGAGGTTGAGAATAATAAGGAATCGTATGGTAACTATTAAGAGCAGTAGTTATTTATATGGGTAATCAATGGTGAGGATTAATTCTAGAGTGAGTTGATCTACGGTTGAGGGGAGAGTAATAATTGGAAGATAAAGTGATTTGTCTTCCCAATTGTTAACAGTGGACTTAACTCCACATCAGTGGAGTGCACTCAACTGTTAATCAGGGGAGTTGATCAGTCAGTGGACTTGTCAGCCTAGTTCATCATTCCCCCTTGAATAGTGACCTATATCTTCTTCTTCGAATGGTGGTTTTTATCTTCCCCCTTGCCGAGGTTGCCCGAATTAGTGGATTAGTCAGATCATTTCAATTTCCTGACTCAGGATCAAGTAATCCTAACTCCACTGATAACTCGTGAAACCTTGCTTCTGCCAAAGGTTTTGTGAGTATATCTGCTCTTTGTTTATCAGTGTGGATTTTCACAAGATGGACATCTTTCTTTTCCACATTATCTCCGATGAAGTGGTGTCTGATGTCAACATGTTTTCATCTTGTGTAAAGTACATGATTTTGTGATATTGCAATTGCACTGTTGTTATCACAAAATATAGGTACTTCATTGGCTTGGATATTATAATCCTTCAATTGTTGTCTTATCAACAAGATCTGAGCATAGCAACTTCCAGCTGCCATGTATTCAACTTCAGTGGTGCTGGTTGCTACTGAGCTCTGCTTCTTAGAGAATCATGATATAAGTTGGTTTCCAAGAAATTGACAGGTGCCTGTTATTGATTTTCTATCAATTTTGCATCCACCATAGTCAACATCTGAGTAGCCTGTTAACTTAAAGTTATCATCAGAGGGGTACCATAATCCCATGTTGATAGTACCCTTGAGATATCTGAGTATTTTCTTGGTGGCTTCCAGGTGACTCTTCTTTGGATTAGCCTGATATCTGGCAAAGATCCCTACTGCAATGTAATGTCAGGCCTGCTTGTAGTGAGGTATAGAATAGAGCCAATAATTCTTCTGTAGGTGGTCTGATCAACTGCTTCGCCATCTTCATCAGGTTCAAGCTTGGTGTTGGTGTTCATAGGTACCTTGACCATGTTGCTTATACTGCATCCAAACTTTTGAATGAGTTCCTTTGTATACTTGGCTTGATTTATGAAGATTCATTCAGTGGACTGCTTGACTTGGAGTCCTAGGAAGAAGTTCATTTCTCCCATCATTGACATCTCAAATCTCCCTTTCATGAGATGTGAGAATCTTGTACACAGATTCTCATTCTAAGATCCGAATATGATATCATCTACATAGATTTGGACCAAGAGGATGTCATCTCCATGTGTGATTCTGAAGAGTTTTCTATCAACACTTCCCTTGGTAAACCCATGATCCAAAAGGAATTGTGACAGTGTATCATACCACGCTCTTGGGGCTTGTTTTAGGCCATATAGAGCCTTTTTGAGCTTGTACACTTTGTTGCCTTCCTCAAATCCATGTGGTTGTTTCACATTGACTTCTTCATTTGGGACACCATTGAGGAATGCACTCTTGACATCCATTTGATAGACTTTGAATCTCTTGTGGGCTGCATAATCAAGAAATAGCCTGATAGCTTCCAATCTGGCTACAGGGGCAAATGTCTCATCATAGTCAAAGCCTTCAACTTGTGAGTACCCTTTGGCAACTAGCCTGACCTTGTTTCTGACTATGACATCATTTTCATCCTTCTTGTTCTTGAACACCCATTTGGTTCCTATGATGTTTGCATGCTTGGGTCTCTTGATCAGCTCCCACACTTGATTCCTTGTGAATTGATTCAATTCTTCTTCCATGGCTATGATCCAGTTTGGATCCTTTAATGCTTCTTCTATTGTCTTGGGTTCCTGTGCTGATAAGAAACAACAAAAGAGAGCATTATCACCATGAAAACTTCTAATCTTGACTCCAAGGTTAGGATGTCCTAGAACTTGACTGACAGGATGGTCTGTCAACCAATTTCTTCTAGTTTGTCCTCTCTCAGTGGAGTTATCCTCAGGGGATATATTCTCTTCTGAGATTGAGTCACTAGATTAGGCAATATTAAATAAGTTAGGAGAAAGAATAGAGGGAAGAAGGCTTGAGTCATCATTCAGGGTTGTTTCAAAGTTATCAACATAGTCTAATCTAGCTTCCCCCTAAATATTAGGCTCAGTTTCTGTCTCAGCTTGGTCAGCTTCTTCATTGACAAATGTTACCTGAGGAGCTGAGATGGTGTCTTTAAGCTCATTCTAATCATTGTTGACTTCCTCAGGTTGGTGTGTTGTCTCTGGTTTGTCTCCTGAACTTTCTGTCCCTAAGCTGTCCTATGTAGGAAGATAGGCATCTACTAGCTTTTCAGTTGACTTATCTAGACTCAGGCTAGATAATTTCTCAGTAATATCCTTAGTGGCCTGTCCTTTCCTAAACTCAAGAGTAGATTCATCAATGACAACATGGAGTGTTTCTTCCACTACAAGGGTTCTGAGGTTATAAACTCTGAAAACTCTGTTGATTTAGGAATATCCAAGGAAGAATCCTTCATCAGCCTTGCTATCAAAGGTTTTCAATTGCCTCTTTCCATTGTTGTGAAAGAAACACTTACAACTAAAAACATGGAGATAGGATACCTGAGGTTTCCTACCATTCCATAGCTCATAGGGAGTTTTGCCTTGATTCTTGGTGAGCATGGATTTGTTCTGTGTATAACAGGCTATATGGATAGCTTCAGCCCAGAACCTTTTTAGAATTTGTGCATTAGCAAGCATGGTTCTGGCTGCTTCTTTGAGTGTCCTGTTTCTTCTCTCAGCCGCCCCATTTTGTTGAGGGTTCTTGCAGCTGAGGTCTCATGAGATACACCTGTCTCATTGCAAAAGTTAGTTATAATATAATTTATGAACTCAGTACCTTTATCATACCTTATCTTCACAATATCAGGTCTTTCTTATTTGATAGCTTCTTTAGAAGTTCAGGTAGCCTGAGCTGAGTTTCTTTCTTGCTTGACATGAAGATCACCCAGGTATATCTAGAGAAGTCATCAACCACCACCAGAGTGTATTTCCTTCCATTTATGCTTGCTGGTGTGACAAGTCCGAAAAGATCCATGTGAAGTAGTTGGAGTATTCTATCAGTGGAGGGATTTTGTTTTCCCTTGAATGAGGCTTTGATCTGTTTCCCTTCTTGGCAAGCTTTGCAAATATGATCCTTATTGAACACCTTATTGGGTATGCCTTCCACTAGGCCCAATCTTGATATCTTGTTCAGTGTCTTGAAGTTCAGATGATTTAGTCTCCTGTGCCATAATCAGGTCAGGTCACTGGAACTTTTTGCAATTAAGCAGGTCTCCGAGGGATAGGATCTCCATTCTACAAGATAAATATTTCCTTTCCTTGACCCAGGTATTAGTACCTGTGAATTTGATGCATTTCTAACACAACACAGGTTACTAAAAAATTCTACATTATATCCTTCATCACAGAACTGACTTATAGACAGCAGGTTATGTTTCAGTCCATTGATATATGATACATTAGATACCTGGACTAACCCTATTAGCAAGGTACCATAACCTTTTGTAATTCCTTTGGAATTATCATCAAAAGTGACCTGTGGTCCTTTCTTTTCTATGAAGTTTGTCAGGAACTCTGGTTGCCTGTCATGTGTCTAGAGCAACCACTATCTAAATACTAGTCATCTTCTGAGTCTAAATAGTCCTGCAGAAAAATCAAGTCTTAGGTACCCATCTTGTATTGGGTCCTATTTGGTTTGCTGTATCTTTTGGGATCCAAATCTGCTTAACAGTCCTAATTACTTTGGACTGGCTGATTTTTCTCCAATAAACATCTACATAGACACTGGACTCCCTAGTTGCCCTTGGAGTAGACTGTCTATAAGTATTGGTCCTCTATGGAATAGGTGGCCTGAAATTCCTCCTGATCCTTGAGGACCTTGGTGCAGCTGGTCTGAAGTATTGTTGACAAGGGGAGGTGAAACTCCTCTCATAGGGCATATATGAGGGAGGTCCCCTATGTTGAACCCTTCTAACAGTGGGTTCAGGCCAGTTTGTTCTTTGTCTGGATTGTCTCCTAGGAGATAATCTGAGCATAAATAGTTATACTGAACATTATTCCTCATATTCCTTTATAGGAAGTTCCTCCTCTGGACATAAGTATTGTTAGGATGAGGATTGGGAGGTGCATAAGCTGTTCTAGCCTTTTTAATAGGCCTACTTTGAATTATCACCTCCTTAATTGGTTCAGCAGGCATTTTGCCCTTATCTAGAGTCATTCTGGGATTCTCAGAAGACTTTACAAACACTCTCTCTCCACTGCTACTAGATGCAGTGTTTAGAGGACCTTCTGAAGATGTAGATGGGAAGAATCCAATCCCATGTCTGTTGTCAGAACTGTTTTGCAGGCTCAAAATTTCCTCTATGGCAAGAGAAGGTTTATTCTGTGCCTCAGTTTTTCTCAACAGGCTCTCTTCAGATTCTTTTAGCATGTTCACTTTACTGATGATGGTTTTAATCTGAATTACTAGCTCATTGTTTTCAGAGGCTAGTTTAATCTGATCATCAGTCAGTCCCATGATCAGCTCATCCTTTCCAATGAGATGACTTTTGAGTGTTTCCACTTCATTGGTTAGAGCAATGGTCTGAGAGGCTGATACAAGGTCTGCTTCATTCCCAGACTCAACTAGCTTTGAATTCCCAGTAGCTAGCTTTCTGTTTTCTTCCTCAAGAGTGATATATGCTTCTTGCAGCCTGGAGAAGTCAACCATCAATTGTTCTAAAGAGAACTGAAGGTTGAGGTCCCCTGCTGACTCTGAGCTAGGCTCAGTTGAGTGATCTAACAATTGACAGGTGTTAGATTGTACCTCAGGTTCTTCATTGGCCATGAGGCATAGATCATCATCACTGCTGTTAGTGAACATTTCATCAGATGAGCTTCTAGCTTGCTCATCTTCAGCAACCATTGCTCTTCTTTCCAATCTTCTGTCCCTTTTTGCTTGCCTTTCCATCATTTCCTTAGCACTCAACTGAGGACAGTCATATTGGAAGTGCCCTGACTTGTTGCACTGATAGCATTTCTTGGAGTCATCATCTTCAGTTTCATCCTTATCCTTCCTTCTGGATTCTGATTTTGAGGTTGACTCCTCTCCTCTTTGATTTCTCCTGGATTCCTTCTCAGGTTCATTTTCATCCCTTGGAGTTGATTAGGATTTGAAGTTCTTCCCATCCTTAGTGTCTTGATAGTATCTTTTGTATTTGCCAAACCTTGAGTTCAACTTTTCAAACCTCTTGGCTAGAAGGGTCATTTCCTCTTTTAGCTCAGCCTTGCTCTAGGATTTGCAGGGCTTACTTAACTTCTTGATCTTGCATGGTTCAGTATCAGAACTGCTTTCTTTGAAGGCCACACCTTTATCAGATGATCAGGAAGGTTCTTCTGTGACTCTTTTCCTATTCAAATCAAGCTCGTGGGCCTTGAGTTTTGAGAGCACTTGTTGCATAGACATGTTAGACAAGTCCTTGGTGTTCTGCATCATGACAAAGTAGACATCCCATCTAGATGAGAGTCCCCTGAGAATTTTGTGAGCAACCTCCCTCTTGGTATAAACCTTTCTAAGAGAGTTAATCTCATTCATGATATCTGTGAACCTGCCGTCCAGTTGATCAATGGTCTCATTTGGTTCCATTGAGAACTATTCATATTTTTGAACAGTCACAGACAGCTTGTTTTCCTTGATCTTGTCAATTCCCTCACACAGGAGAGCCAAAGTATCCCAGATTTCTTTTGCAGTTGTACAGTGCACAACTCTTCCCATGACAGAGTCAGGGATGGTTGTGTACAATATGTTCATTGCAATGAAATTGAGATTATGTTTCTTCCTCTCATCAGCAGTGAAGTCATCTTCATCTTTAGGCAACTCATTTCTAGGATCAGCAAGAGTAGTTTGTGAGTTCCTGGGATTTGTAGTCATAAAGACAAAGGGACCTTTGGTAATGAATCTGAGCATTTCATCAAGAACACAGGCTAGGTGAGCTCTCATTTTGATTTTCCAGAAATCATATCCTTCAACAGAGAATAGTGGCAGCTTGTGATGGGACATGCGATTGAGAGGGTTAGTTCTCATATTGGAGTCTGAGTTTCCTACCACATTTGTTGTGGCTCCTGTGGGTGTATTTCCTGTATAGGTAGACCCTTCTGCATGAGTCGACATCTTGATAAGGTGTTAATAAATATGTTAGTAAGATCAGTTCAAGTGACCACAGAAATAACAAAGCAGTAGTTCTTAGAGCCCCTGCTCTGATACCACTTGTTGGTCCCAGATAGACGATAACAGGTGTATAAGGGGGGGGGGGGAATACACCTGTAAGTACAGTTTTTTTAAGAAAAGATTTTCACAGTGGACTAAAGAACACATGCTACTTAATTAAAACACAATGGACTTGAAGGTCCCTTGAAAGGTAGCCTGTGATTTAAACCAGAGTATTTTATTTGCAGCGGATTAAAAGTTAACACCTTTAGTAGTTTAAACCACAGACTTAAAAGAATAAAGCAGTTGAGACACAAGGGATTTATAGTGGTTCGGAGTTAAACTCTCCTACATCCACTTTTCCTGATTTAACAGAAGATTCATTACCCTCAGGAATTCCTTATTTTAGAATGCTAAGGTGCACTGATCAAGAGTAGCTGATCTTGATCTCTAGGATTTTTCCTTGAGTCCTAGTCCTCTCAAGATTTCAGACTGAGAAACACCTCAGCTTACTTTCTTTCAACTCTCAGCCTTGAACTTATACCAGTTGAGGGCTTTGAGTATTCCAACTAATGTTGAGATAGCCCTTTACAATTTAGATAAATATCAGGGTTGGGTTATCTCAGTAGGTTTCTAAGAAAGATACAGTGTAAGCCTAAGGTACAGTGTTGAGCTCTAGATAGTGTAAGCACTTGGGAAACAAGTGTGATTTCGAGTACTTGAGAGTGATGATCTTTGGAGAGCTTTGAATTTAGATTAGCTTATTTGTTTCCCGTGCTTAGCTTCTTCTTCAACTTCTGTATTTATAGACATAATTTGAAAAATAATCTGTTCGAAAGATAATTTTCAAATTATGCTATTTTTGTAGTCCAACGTTCTTCAAAGATTTTCTTCAGATTTTGGATGGTCAATTCCAAGTATTAATGGTTGAAAGCTCATTAAATGCTTGCTTAGTATTATTGCTTCCGCATTTGAAAAGTGTGACATCCTAGGTTGTTGGTTGCGTTTGAACATGGTACAGACAGGTCAGTCTGACAGTGTCAGGTCCGTATATAGGTGGCAGCTTCTAATTGGTCTGTCACGTTCATCAGGTGACTTAGAACATTCCTTTTGTTGCATTTAACACTTGTTTAAGTGTTGCAACTTCCTTCATTAATGTTGTGAAGCTTTTAATGAATCAGGCTTGTTCTACACAGAGGGGTTCTTTAGGCTACTTGGATTTTGTCTTCTGAGGTGCCTTTCTCCAGGGGTGGGAGTATTTACCAATCTTTCATCAGGCTAGTCTGAGTCATACAGGCTACTTTCATCTTAAGTAGCATGTCTTTTACAAACCTAGTTTTTCTATGTTTTTTACTTAGCCTCCTAACAGTGTCATATTCTTTATCATTAATGAGAGGATTAATATCATGATCAAAGGAATCATAAAGAGGATTAATAAAACTCTTAGAATTGGAAGTTGCTTGAGCACAAGGATCTTTGATTTCCTCAAACTCATCATCACCATAGAGCTCCTTCATAACAAAATCAAAGGAATAATAAAAATCCTACATCATGACCGTCATAATCATCCTCTTCACTCTCATTTTTTTCTTTATCCTCTTCCTTTTCACTCTCTTCTCTTTCCTCTTCTAGTTCAACCTTCTTTTCTTCTTGATTCCTAAAAATTTCAAAATGAGGAAATTTATAAGCAGTATCATCAACAATAATAGGAATATCATAATCAATGCAATCATTAGAAGGACTAGTATAAATTTTAGCATTGATAAAATCTCGAAGAGAAAGAGTTTTGTTCTCCTTATGATCATCATCATCATCTTCCACACTCCCTTCTTCCCCCATGCTTTCCACTTTCCTTTCTTTCTCTTCACCTAATGAAATAGCACATCCATTATCCAAATTACCCCCATCTTTCTTCTCCACCTTTTCTTTACAAACCTCATAAGCTTGTTGTGTCAATTGCTCCAATTGAATCTCTAGACTCTTGATTTGATGACCTTGAGTCATGCAAATTTCATCAAACTTCTTGTTGGTCTCCTCAAAGTGTCTTTCGTCTTCCCTTCTCATCTCATCAAGTTTCTTGAATAATAGGGATAGAGTGTCATCTACATGGCTAGGAGGAGTTTCTTCTTGATTAAAGGGCATAGGAAAAGATGGATCGTAGGAATACACATCTTGATCGTAGGAGAATGTATCTTGGTAAGGAGTGTAGGAATATGGATCTTCATAAGAGGTGTAGGAATATGGATCCTTATAAAAGTAGGAATCTTGATATGCATATGAATTAGGAGGATAAGGATCTTCTTGTGGAGGTGGTGGTTGATATGGGTAAGGTTGATATGTGTATGAATTAGGAGGGTATATGTATTGTGGAGAATACGAGTAGTGGTTGTATCCGTCCATCTCAATCGAGTTCACTCCTACAAAAATAAGCAAGTATCAACACTCACCAAGAATAATTAAAACAAACAAAGAAACAAAGAAAAAGAATGTAAACATCAATACAAACTCAACAAAGTGACCATTTCCCCGGAAACGGCGCCAAAAACTTATTTTGGCGTTGCCGGGATTCAAGGATATTCAAGTAAACAAACAACAACAAGCCTAATAAAGAGACCATTTCCCCGGCAATGGCGCCAAAAACTTGTTTGCCAATTTCATGTCTCACGCAAGTGTACGTGGTCATCGTATACATGGCAAGTTAACCAAGTAATAAAAATATCGAACACAGGGAAATGATGCGATATCAAGCAAGCATTGAATGTCTACAAATGTTAATAGCTAGGAAAGCAAGAAAAAAAGTCTTGGTTTCTATCTACTTCCACAAAGAAAGGTAAACATCTAACTATCACCTTAGGAAGGTGAGCAAGTGTGGTGTGTGTGCATTAGTGTAATCCTACTATGGTTCACCTAGTGCCTATCTATCCTAGCATGCAAAAGGTCACTTGATGTCTTAATTGACTAGGATTTTAACTAGTTTCTAGATCTCTCTAACAACACAAGCTAAGGGCTCTATCAAGTGTCTAGATCTCTCTAACAACACCCAATGCTCTAATTGAGAGGTCTTTAGTCATAAATAATTTTAATTGACTTAAGAGCATTTAATCAAACACTTGGCATGCACAACATTTAATCAAGAACTTCTATGAATCAACTCAATTCTCATATGTTGCTAATCCACTTAGGCCCTAAACATCCAATTGACATACCAAACATTCATACAATTCATCAATTAAGAGAATCAATCCATCAAGATCACTTAATCATGCATAGGATTAATGGAACACTAAACTACAACATAATATTCATACACCAATGCATAAAGGGAATTAGCCTGTCACACCCTAATCTTTAAATATAGCAGAAATCTTTAATAAATCTTGAAAAGTAATCCTTTGGGTGTGATCTAACTTATCATAAAATAAATTTTTATTTTTCTTTAAAAACTCTTTGAATTAAAACATAATACTTTCACATAAATCACAAAATAAAATCTTAACATAATTTACATGCCTTGAATATTAATAATCATTTAAAACATGCTAATATACCACAAATAATTAAATCTACATGCAACCTAAATAATTCCAACTTAGCAAATCACATAATATCAGATTTAAACTCATAGGATCAAATATAAACTCGTGTACAACTATAAACACAATATTCTTTGAAAATAGTCCACTAGCTTTCTAGAAATTCATTCTTTTAACAAATCTCATATTGCCACATAATTAATCACGTTTAAAATACTTATTAAATCATATAATACTGTTAAAAATATTTATTAATGAAAACTTCTTAATTCTTTCATAAAAGTTGCATACAAGGTAGTTAAAGGACTAACATTAAATCCTAGACTTCTACTATTGATAAAATCGTGAAATTTAGTATACATGCATAATTTTTCATGGCTAATATACTGTTAAAATTTCGGAATTAATGGAGTTATAAAACGTTAGTTCTAGTCATGCAAGATTAAGGACTCTAATTAATATATAGGACCATAAATCATATCTTTTCACATGCAACTTAATTCCTAACACATAAACACATAAGGCACGAAATATTTCTGCTCTAAATCATAAATATACTAATTGATTAAATTCCTAACAAATTAATACTCTAAAACATGATTAATACTTAGAATAATTCATAATTTATCACATAGAATAAAATCATAACAATTATCAAATCTTTTCAAAAGTCTAATTTTTAATAAAAAGTGTCTAAGCACCAGAATAGTCATAAACTCATAAATTAAATTAAATCCATCATACGAATTAAAATAAGGTACCGTAATTAACTAAGTTTCATAAAATAATTTAAATAACCAACTTGCGTATGAATTCATCTTTTCATATCTCTTTTATTTCTCACATCCACACGCCTCCTCCGCTAGCCACCTCATCCCTTACTCGACATAATCTGAAAAATAGTTTGGTGAAAGGGGTGAGAAATTATAAATAACTCTCAATGGGGAAACGTTAGTTCGAAGTATAAATATAATGGACATGCGTACATGAAAACATATCATACATACATATTGAATACGACTTAACGCATCTGATTGAATACGACTTAACGCATCTGATTGAATACGACTTAACGCATCTGATTGAATACGACTTAACACATCTGTTGACACTACAAGGTTTCCCTTTAGTATCCGTGAATCTTGTTGGTACTAAAAGCACCCATTCTTCTTAGCATATAAACATATAAACACATCAACATAGTATTTAAAAATCGAACCAAATACCACTTTTCACCGTAGGATCCCCACCTTGATTTCTTGAAATTGAAAATGGTTTGTGTGTGTACGTCCGGCTTTCTAATCCTCCAACTTTTCTTCCACAAGATGAACTTGAATTTTCTCAACTCTAATCTCTAAGAATTTTCGAAAATATGTCTCTCTCTAACTCTCTCAATTCTCGAAATTTACTAAGGTGTAGATGTAAACTTAATGCCAAGAAAGGTCTTATATTTATAGGGTGGAAAGATATTGGGCTTAATATAATATCTTGATGAATATATGAAGATTTAATGAATATTATACATGGAAAATAGCTGCTGGACGAAAATAATAGGGAAGGAAAGAAATATTTGATCCATGATAAAATCTTGAAGATATCTTGGAAAATAAAATATATCTCACTTGCAATAGGGAAAATTTCGAAAATTGTAGGACTTAAACAATGAAATCTTGGTTTGAATAATATCTTGGAAATAATAACTGCAAGTGGCCGAAATTTTGTGGAAGTAAGATGAACAAATCTTGGGTTAAGATCTTAGAAATAATATCTTGGTGGAAATAATTTAATATGACCGAATTTCCATAAATAAAAGGAATAATGAACATATAGGATGAAATCTTTGGGAAACCTTAGTCATATCTTGGCATATCTTTCTAATATCTCCAATATAATAATTTAATAACCTCAAGACTTCAATTTAATTAATTCTTATGGCTAAGTTTCGAAAATATCCCATGAATATAATCATATCTTTCTTAATCAAATATTAGGACTCTAACTAACTCTAGACCTTGATTCTTCCAAATCTACCCTCATTCTTGTAACAAACTTGGAATTTCCTCTCTCCTAAAAATGCCTCTCTTAATAAAATTTGAATTTCTTAAGGAAAATAAATTCTAATCCCAATTAAATCCTCAATTCTAATTATTTCTAATCTTAAAGGACTAAAACTCTAAGTATTAATAAAGTCTAATAATTCAAACTTAAGTATTACTTCTAAATGCCAAAAGTATCACAACTTAAGCTCTAAAGTCTTCTAATACTAAAAGGATTAAGAACTAATACTAAACAAAAGATAAAATACTAAAGCACAAAACTTAAGGGACTAAACTAGGAAAAACAATTAAACACGCCAAAAAGGAAAAGTTAGGGGACGAAAACAACAGCTTACTCTTGGGTGTTACATAGCCTGTGACTAATTGGAAGTACAAACAACAATTAAGAGTCTAAACATCATTATTATGAACTAAAACAAGAGAATTGAATGAAAACTTACCAATTGTAGAAGAATTGAAATACAAGCTTCAAACCTCCAAATGCTAAATCTTGATCCAAAGCTCAAAAACATAAATCTAACTGTAGAAAAGTAGAAAATTCAATGGAGATTACAATACAAAAAACGGATTAAAGATCTAATGGCTAGATTGAAAGTAATTGAAGAAAGAAGTATGAGATTATCTAAGAACCCACTAAGAAATTACTAATCTCTCTCTAACATTACCTAATTCTCTCTCTAAACTAATCTAAGAAAATGGAATAATGAGGGAATAATGATGGAATAATGAATAGTTCCTCCAAAGTCTAATGCTTGATGTATATATAGTGTTCCTTATGCATAGACCTGTTGGGGAATTAAACGCGGATCTATTCGGGATTTACATTAAATACAAATTTAAGCCTACAATTAATATCATGATTTAAACATAATTAAATCAAATAATTGTATACCCAACAACAGACTTTGCATGCAAAACATATGAATCATATAATATCACATAAAGCCCTAAACATGCGGAACTAAGGGATTTAGTGAATTATACCTCTTGGAGAAAAGACAGTTTCTGAGACAAAAGACGTCCTTATTGAGATGCTTTCGCAAGGCTGTTGAGATCAAAGGTGTCCTTTGAGATCCTTTAGGAGAATGGTATTGTTGGCAATGGTGGTTGAGATCAAAGGGCGTGCTTCTTGACACCCTCAAATTGATTAGCCCAAAAGCCTTCTCAAGTATTCCCTTGTCCTTATTCGTACACCCGGTGGGAGGCCACACGAATAATCACAACACAAGGAAGAAAATAATTTTGTTGTCCAATAACACTGTGATTTTCGAAAATCACCTTACTTTCATGAATAATATGAACTCTTGTATCATCTCATATTTATAATGAGAATACAAGATCTTGAATATCTTGAATATCTAATATTTCAAATCTTGATTATCATGAATATCAAATATTCTAATCTTGATAATCTTGAATATCAAATATTCAATTCTTGATATTCTTAATCATACAATTTTTGAAAATATGATATATATTTAATTCCATGAGATCTTGATTTTATTAGATATTCTTGTATTCAAGATACATATCTATTTTCCATAAAATCTATCATTAATATAATTATTTTTGAAAAATATCAAAATAAATGGGCCCAAAATATTTCTTTTATTTTAAACACCTTATTCATTGTTGGACATTTAATTTGGGCTACTTGAGGGGCCTTTAGAAGAATTAAGATTGGACCTCCTAATGGGCCTTGAATTCTAACATTGAGCCCAATGTCATTCAATCCATCAACATTAATCTCACTCCACTATAGGATTAATGCTGCACTATCCATCTTAACCCATATTACAATCATATGGCTCCCGGTCATTATTTCCCATGTTTAAGATTCTCTTGTCCATTAATTAATCAAGCCACTGAACGCTTTAATTAATTTAACATCTTAACCTTGGAGTAAGGACAACTCTTCTTTAAAATCATACCGGAAACAAATTCCACTTGCAAGATTTAGTATGACGAACGTTTAGAGCCCACCAAGGAGACTAATCATGCAAGACTCTCCAAGCACATGTTCCTCTATATTAAATCTTAGCAACTATCATGTTCTCAATGGCGTTACCCAAGATGCAAAGTATTGGGTCTTATTGACTCTCTACCCATAACAAAATAAAGTGCCACGCACGGATCACACACAGTCCTATTTAAGGGACAGAGGTTTAGAAATAAACGACCACTGAGGTCTAATTCTTCATCCCATAAATCAGTACGGAAGAATTACCTCTCTATAGGTCCTCTTCAATGCATCATCATGCACAAGTGCAATCCCTTGGTCAAGATAAGCCAATCTGGGATCTAGGTTGTGAATTTAATACTTGTTACAAGAAACTGATAATGTGATCTTGCTGTGAGTTATCCGGGGATCACCACATTTTTCTATAGTGTAACTTGTACTATTATATGAATGGATTGCAATAAATAAATAACATTCAAATATATCTAAAGCACAGTGATAAAGATTTATTTCAGATAAAGCTCAAAGATTCAGTTTAGTTATACAAAGTAAAAGCATACTTTCTAGTATAACCCTAACAATCTCCCACTTATACTCAAAGTCTGCTTTTAAGTATACTACAGCATATCTATGTACTACACATGTCCTAATAATTTCTCCCACTTATACTAAAAGCAGATTGGCAACACACTTGACTCCCATTCCTTCCACATGTTTCTCGAATGTCGACAGAGGCAGACCCTTTGTGAAAGGATCAGCTAGGTTGTCTTCCGTTGCGATCTTTACCACTTCTATGTCTACTCTCTTAACGATTTTTTCGTATAAGATGGTACTTCCTTTCAATGTGTTTGCTGGCTTTGTGGGCTCTTGGTTCCCTTGAATTTGCAACTGCTCCGGTATTGTCACAATAGACTGTGACATTGTCAGGCAAATCCGGAACTACATCCAAGTCCACTAAGAAGTTCTTGAGCCATACCGCCTCTTTCGCCGCTTCACAAGAAGCTACATATTCGGCTTCCATGGTAGAATCAGCGATGCATTTCTGCTTAACGCTTCTCCATGTCACGGCTGCACCTCCCAAACAGAACACACTACCCAAGGTAGACTTTCTGGAATCTAAGTCTGATTGGAAATCCGAGTCCGTGTAACCGACGGGGATTAGACTATCTGACTGATAAACCAACATTATATCTCGAGTTCGCTTGAGATATTTCAGAATGTTTTTAATAGCCGTCCAATGCTCTTTCCCGGGGTTACTTTGATATTGTGCTACCATGCCTACGGCAAAGCAGATATCCGGTCTCGTACACAGCATAGCATACATGAGGCTTCCAACTGCCGAAGCATATGGGATGCCTTTCATGCAATCTATCTCTTTTTGTGTCTTCGGACACATCTCTTTTGATAGATGAATTCCATGTCTAAAAGGTACAAAACCTTTCTTGGAATTTTGCATGTTGAATCGTTTCAAAACAGTAGCTATGTATGAAGCTTGCGATAAACCGATCATTCTTTTCTTGCGATCTCGAGTAATCTTGATCCCTAAGACATGACCGGCTTCCCCTAAGTCCTTCATATCAAACTGATTTGATAACCATACCCTCATGTCTGACAACACCGCCACATTGTTTCCAATGAGCAAAATGTTATCTACGTATAGTATCAAGAATACCACCGCAGTTCCGAAACACTTCTTGTACACACAACTCTCAAATTCATTTTGATCAAAACCGTAAGACTTTATTACTTGATCAAAACATTGATTCTAAGCTCGTGATGCTTGCTTAAGTCTATAGATAGACCTTTTAAGCTTGCATACAAAGTGCTCTTGACCTTTTTCAATGAAACCTTCGGGTTGGCGCATATAGATTTCTTCTTCAAGACTTCCATTTAGGAAAGATGTCTTGACATCCATTTGCCAGATCTCAAAATCAAGATGTACAGCTATCGCTAAGAGAATACAGATGGACTTAAGCATGGCTATCGGCGAAAAGGTTTCCTCATAATCGATCCCTTCTTTCTAAGTATATCCTTTCGCCACAAGTCTAGATTTGAAGGTCTCAACCTTCCCGTCCGATCCTCTTTTTCTCTTGTAGACCCACTTACATCCAATGGGTTTTACCCCATTGGGTGGCTCAACAAGCTCCCACACCTCATATTTATCCATAGAACCCATCTCGGCTTCTATTTTTGTTTGCCAAGAATCTGTATCCTTATCTTGGAGTGCTTCGTCGTATGTCCATGGGTTTAATTTATCTTTTCCGGGGACCAAGTCAGACGACTCTCCGATGAACATAAATCTCTCGGGTTATCTCACAACCCTCCCACTACGACGAGGCTCCGGTTGTGTTGGTGTGTCGCGTGGTTCATCAACTAGTACCTTTGGTATAAGATTAGGCCCTTTTATTTCATCTAAGGTAATCTCACTCTTGGGCTTTCTATTGTTCACAAAGTCTTCTTCCAAGAACTTAGAATGCGTACTAATTACGATTCTTTGGTCCTTGATACTCTTTCCCCTATGTTTCTCGACCTCGGCTTTGAACTCTTTGAATTTATCAAAGGTTTCCGATTTGCGCCGCATAAGGTAAACGTACCCATATCTCGAGTAATCATCCGTAAAAGTTACGAAATACTCAAAACCTCCTCTAGCTTGAACCGACATTAGCCCACATACATCAGTGTGAACGATTTCCAACACTTCACTAGCTCTATTCCCCTTGGCCCCGAAGGCCCTTTTGGTCATTTTCCCCTCTAAACAAGATTCACACGTTGGAAATGACTCAACATGGAGAGACTCCAACGAGCCGTCCGCCACCAACCTTTTAATTCTCTTTAGATTAATATGACCAAGTCGTAGATGCCATAAAAGTGTTTCGTTCACGGTTGAAGAAAATTTTCTTTTCTTAGAAATGGTCGATGTGTTATAAGAAGCATTTTGCGTGTGGTGTGCACTTTTAATAGTATAAAGATTATTCACTAATGTTCCCGAACAGATGAACTCATCATTTCAAAAAATAACAACCATATTATTAAAAGAAACTGAGTATCCATCAACGTACAATTTAGAAACCGAAATTAAATTCTTCCTAAAACTGGGAACATAAAGAACATCCTTTAAAACTAAAACTATATCTTCAAAAAATAGATGCACGTCTCCCACTGCGACAGCCTCTACCCTCGTAGCATTACCCAATGTGATGAGGATCTCATTCGCACTAAGTTGCCGGGTTTTCCAGAACCCCTGTAAAGTGAAACATACGTGATCAGTGGCTTCCGTATCCACTACCCATGAATAGCAAGCATACGCCGCTAAACAAGTTTCAACAACAAGTGCATGAGAATTACCTTTCTTCCCGGCCTTCTTTGGCTTGGGACAGGCCATCCTCCAATGTCCTTTCTTACCGCAGTTAAAACACTTGCCTTTGGTAGCTTTCTTGACCCCTTCCTCATTAGTCACCTTACTCTTAGCTTAGTTCGGGCCTTTGGTCTTCTTCTTCTTCTTCTTCCTACCTTTCGGTGCGGAAGAAGTCGGACCGCTTGCCACCAAGATTTGAGTTTGGTGTCCCATGAGTGTCTCCGCCGATACCTAAGCTTGCAAGAACTGTGCCAACGTGAACTCTTGATTATTCATCATATAGTTCAACTGGAACTGCTCAAAGCTTTTCGGTAGAGAATGGAGAACGAAATCAACTTGCATTTTCGCATCATATTCCGCTCCAAGTACCTCTAACTTGTTGAGGTAGCCCATCATTTTGAGAACGTGATCCCTTACGGACGTTCCCTCCACCATTTTCAGCGATAACATATCTCGCATGGTGATTTGCCTAGCCGTACGATTCTGATGAGCGAACATCTCCTTAAGGTTTAGCATCATATCAGAAGCGAATTCCATGTCTTGGTGTTGGTGTTGCAACACATCTAACACTGAAGCCAAGATGGTACACCTAGCCATTTAATCGGATTTCATCCACTCCCTATGATATTCCCTATCGGCAATATCCACATCATCCGTAGGCGTAGGGGGCTTTGGTGTGTCAAGAACCCATTTGTGTTGTTGTGCGGTTAGGACAATAAATAAGTGACGTTTCCAATCAACATAGTTTTCACCTTCCAATTTGTTATCTTTAAGTATTGTAAACAGTGGATTAAAAGGAGACGACATGCTGAACTGAAATAAAACATGCATTGCATCAATACATACATCGAATCGCAAAGATTATCACAAATTTCGGTTATGCTTTGTATAAAATCTAAAAAAAATACATAGCATAAATCGGCCGACATCTTAAAACAGTTCACATAAGCCACGATGAGTGTGGACGTTTATGCAAATACATTTAAGCAAGTTACAAACAAGAACAGTTACAAACTTTTAATTTGAAAATTAATAGTCGGCTCCCACTTGACCATATAAAATAGGTAAGGACTCCGATGGGGAGTAATAAAATGCCAATTTTTTACCTAAGTATTAACCATGATTAAATACAGGATTATTACCTCGTTTTGAATAAGCCACTCAATGGGAGGGTCAATACCGCCACTAATAATAATCCACAATCATCCTTTTGGGAATTCATTCATGTGAACTTATCTTTTGGCCTGTCCGATAGTGAGAAAGGTGCTTGCCATTGCGTAGCCAAAAGACCTCACAAACAAATAAATCATGGAGGCCAAATAATTCAATTTTATTATCTAGAATAAAATACCGAATTATATTTAAAACGTACTTAGTAATTTTTGGAGTTGAGATTTTTCATCACGATATTCATGCAATCAAATATTTAATCAAATTAAATAAATAAAGCATACATCAAAACAAATTAAACAAATTGGCACGTTTTATCCAATTGTCATGGTTTAATTTCTCATTTTGACTACAAGATACCATTCGTCTTCAAGCTTTATCGTCCGTCTCGATTAAGCTCCCACTCGACCGCAACAAAATTACAACAACTTTGTCTCCGGGCCTTAAAATCTCCATTCCACATCTTCGATATCCGTTACCATTTATTTACGAAAAATAAATAAACCTATCGTCTAGACTAGTCTATTACATAAAAACATCCTAGTCTACCCGTGGATTTTCTCACGGGAAAAATGATCCGAACGAATCGGATTTTAAAACTGCATCATCATACATGCATGCATAAAAAAATATTAAATACCATGACAATTGGATACCTGCAAAAAAAGTCTAGCAATTGTACTATCCAATTTTCAAATTTAATATTAAACACTTAAATTACAATTTAACGTATAGAGCCCGAAACCGGCTCTGATACCAGTTATTGGGGAATTAAACGCGGATCTATTCGGGATTTACGCTAAATACAAATATAAGCCTACAATTAATATAATGATTTAAACATAATTAAATAAAATAATTGTATACCCAACAACAGGCTTTGCATGCAAAACATATGAATCATATAAAATCACATAAAGCCCTAAACATGCGGAACTAAGGGATTTAGTGGATTATACCTCTTGGAGAAAAGGCAGTTTCTGAGACAAAAGGCGTCCTTATTGAGATGCTTTCGCAAGGCTGTTGAGATCAAATGCGTCCTTTGAGATCCTTTAGGAGAATGATATTGTTGGCAATGGTGGTTGAGATCAAAGGGCGTGCTTCTTGAGACCCTCAACTTGATTAACCCAAAAGCCTTCTCAAGTATTCCCTTGTCCTTATTCGTACACCCGGTGGGAGGCCACACGAATAATCACAACACAAGGAAGAAAATAATTTTGTTGCCCAATAACACTGTGATTTTTTAAAATCACCTTACTTTCATGAATAATATGAAGTCTTGTATCATCTCATATTTATAAAGAGAATACAAGATCTTGAATATCTAATATTTCAAATTTTGATTATCATGAATATCAAATATTCTAATCTTGATAATCTTGAATATCAAATATTCAATTCTTGATATTCTTAATCATACAATTTTTGAAAATATGATATATACTCCCTCTGTCCACGATAAATGGTCCACGTTGCCTTAAATGGTCGTCCACAATAAATGGTCTACTTACCTAAAATGTAAAACTTACAATCATTATTTTTATTTTTTTACACGTATACTCACTTTTACACATCACATCAAGTACTTTTTTAATAATTAAATATTTTTTTATACTAATACACTCACTTTTACACATCAACATCTACTTTTCTTAATAATCGTGCACAGCAAGGGTAGTCCAATTTTCATGGACGGAGGGAGTATTTAATTCCATGAGATCTTGATTTTATTAGATATTCTTGTATTCAAGATACATATCTATTTTCCATAAAATCTCTCATTATTACAATAATTTTCGAAAAATATCAAAATAAATGGGCCCAAAATATTTCTTTTATTTTAAACACCTTATTCATTGTTGGAAATTTAATTTGGGCTACTTGAGTGGCCTTTAGGAGAATTAAGATTGGACCTCCTAATGGGCATTGAATTCTAACATTGAGCCCAATGTCATTCAATCCATTAACATTATAGGATTAATGCTGCACTATCCATCTTAACCCATATTACAATCATATGGTTCCCGGTCATTATTTCCCGTGTTTAAGATTCTCTTGTCCATTAATTAATCAAGCCACTGAACGCTTTAATTAATTTAACATCTTAACCTTGGAGTAAGGACAACTCTTCTTTATCATCATACCGGAAACAAAATCCACTTGCAAGATTTAGCATGACGAACGTTTAGAGCCCACCAAGGGGACTAATCATGCAAGACTCTCCAAGCACACATTCCTCTATATTAAATCTTAGCAATTGTCATGTTCTCAATGGCGTCACCCAAGATGCAAAGTATTGAGTCTTATTGACTCTCTACCCATAACAAAATAAAGTGCCACGCACGGATCACACACAGTCCTATTTAAGGGACAGAGGTTTAGAAATAAACGACCACTGAGGTCTAATTCTTCATCCCATAAATCAGTACGGAAGAATTACCTCTCTGTAGGTCCTCTTCAATGCATCATCATGCACTAGTGCAATCCCTTGGTCAAGATAAGCCAATCTGGGATCTACACACAACCGTTTACCAATGGGGTGTTCAAATCCCATCTAGGTTGTGAATTTAGTACTTGTTACAAGAAACAGATAATGTGATCTTGCTGTGAGTTATCCGGGGATCACCACATTTATCTATAGTGTAACTTGTACTATTATATGAACGAATTACAATAAATAAATAACATTCATATTTATCTAAAGTACAGTGATAAAAGATTTATTTCAGATAAAGCTCAAATATTCAGTTTAGTTGTACAAAGTAAAAGCATACTTTCTTGTATAATCCTAACAAGACCAAAGTGCCCTTCATTAAAATGTGCAAAAGACGAAAATGCCCTTAGTCTGCCGAAAAACGCTCCATGCACGCGACCATGAACCAGCCACCAGTTGACCAGCTCAGGCGCGCGGGATTGCGCGCGAGCCTTCATCACTCAACCCAGAACCACGTCACACGACCGGAGCCACTTCGTGCCGTCTAATTTCCAATTTCTTCGTTTTCGATCCGATTTCTCCTCCGAACTTCCTAAGGTCTTTCCTTGAGTCATTTGAACTTCTCCACATGCCCGGATCACCTCTTCTCCTTCGCTCTCTACTTGCAAGCCTTTGGAGGAGATATGATGCCCTAAAATAATACCTTCTTGGACCATAAAGTGACATTTTCCCCAATTTAGCACCAAGTTAGCCTCTTCACATCTAATCAAAACCCTTTCAAGGTTAGACAAGCAAATATCATAAGAATCACGAAACACGCTAAAGTCATCCATGAAAACATCCATAATGTGTTCAATCAATACATGAAAAATAGACATCATTAACCTTTGAAAGATCGCTGGAGCATTGCATAGCCCAAAGGGCATGCGTCTCCAGGCGTATGTACCATATGCACATGTGAAGGTTGATTTCTCTTGATCCTCCGGTGCAATCATAATTTGATTGTAGCCGGAGTAACCATCAAGAAAATAATAATATCTATAACCACATAAACGATCAAGCAGTTGGTCCATAAAAGGTAAAGGAAAGTGATCTTTGCAAGTTGCTTTGTTTAACTCCCTATAGTCCACACAAACACGACATCCCGTTGCTACTCTAGTGGCAATAACTTCATTATTCTCTATTTTTATGATAGTCATACCACCTTTTTTAGATACAACGTGTAATGGTGACACCCAAAGGCTATCACTAATAGGGAATATCATATTAGTTCCAAGCAACTTAAGAACTTCCTTTTTAATCACTTCTTGAATGATAGGGTTAACACGCCTTTGAGGTTGGACTAAAGGCTTACAATCCTCTTCTAAATGTATTCTATGCATGCAAAGGGAGGGGTTAACACCGTTAAGATCATCTACAGTCCATCCTATGGCCGATTTGTGCTTCCTAAGGACTATCAACAATTTATCAAGTTCATCATCACTCAAAGTAGAAGAAACTATTACCGGATAGCTTTCATTCTTCTCAAGGAAAGCATACGTGAGGTGGTCGGGTAATGGCTTTAATGCACTCTTCATTTTTTCCTTCTTGTCCTTGCATTCCATGTCCTCTTGCTTTGATGAGCTCTCCGCTTCCTTGATTTCCAGGAGAGCTTCTTCGTTTCTACAATCATGATCCTCATCAATATCATCACTATCAACATCATTATAGTTAGGAATACCATAGCTACTAGTAAAGAAAGGGGTTTTAGCAACTTCAAATGCTTCTTGAATACAAAGTTCAACCACATCAATGGGATTGCAAGAAGGTTGCTCCATAGGAATCTTAATCGAATCTTGTATTGAGAAATGAAGTTCTTCACCATCAAGCTTCTAGGTTAGCTCCCCTTTGTACACATCAATTACCGCTCGTGCGGTTGCTAAGAAGGGTCTTCCCAAGATAAGGGGAATGTCCTTATCCTCCTCCATGTCAAGAACGTAGAAGTCCACCGGAAAGATAAATTTCTCTATCCTCACAAGAACATCTTCTATAAACCCATTTGGAATTGTAGTCAATCCGTCCGCAAGTTGCAAAGTTGTGGACGTCCCCTTCAAATGTCCTTGATCCAAGCTCTTGAAGATGGATAATGGAATCAAGTTTATGATTGCTCCTAGATCGTAAAGAGCATTTTGGGTTACTCCATTTCCCATATCACAAACTATGGTAAAACATCCCGGATCTTTCTCCTTTTGAGGTAGCTTCCGACTCAAAATATCACTACATTCCTTCATCAACTTAACCGTTTCCGGCTCATCAACTCTTCTCCTCTTAGCTAACAAGTCTTTCAAAAACTTGGCATAACTAGGCATTTGCTCTAAAGCTTCATAGAAAGGAATGTTAATGTACAACTTCTTGAAGACCTCTAAAAACTTACTAAACTTTTCATCGAGCTTCTTCTTAGCAAACCGTTGAGGATATGGAACGGGCACCACAGTTTTGGGTACCCCCCACTCATCTACTTCAACCTTGTTCTTTTTCTCCCTTTCTTCTCTAGCCTTTTTCCACTTAGGTATGTCTCTCCTCTCCTCTCCATGTCCACCTTTCTCTCTTTTCTCTCCTTTCTCCACAATCCCTTCTTCCACCATACTCTCCACTTCCATTTCATTTACTTCACCTAATGGAAGAGCATCTTCCATACCAACTCCAACATCTAAGTCCTCATCTCTTTCCTGTACTACCCCCTTATCACAAACATCATTAAAAGTAGGCATTCTAGGTCCTTCATACCTCCTCCCACTTCTCAATTCAATTGCCTTAAAACCCTCACTTAAATGAGTTTGGATTATGGAAGACTGATATTCTCGAGCTCTTTGTCCACATAACTTGGACAATTGTCCCATTTGCACCTCTAGACTCTCGATTTGATCTCCTTTAATTTTATAAATTTGATGAAATTTCTTGTTTGTCTTTTCAAAATGCCATCCATCTTCCCTTCTCATTTCCTCTAGTTACTTCACTATGAGGAGTAGAGTTTCATTTATGGGGTTAGAACGCCATCCATCTTCCCTTCTCATTTCCTCTAGTTACTTGACTATGAGGAGTAGAGTTTCATTTATGTGGTTAGAATGATCCTCCCCTTGATGATAAGATGTAGAAGGTAATGGGTTATAGGATGTATCTTGGTATGGATAATTGTGTTGGTAGGATTCTTGATTTGAGTAGGTGTAGGGTTGATTTATGTAAGATATAGAAGGATTTGTATTGTGTGGAGAATACGAGGAGTAATTGTATCCATCCATCTTGATTTAGCACAATCCTACAAAATCAAAGAAGTATCAACACTCACCAAATATAATAATTCTTCAAGATAATAAAAGAAAATAACCAAACAACAAACCCAACTAAACAAAGTAGCCGTTTCCCCGACAATAGCGCCAAAAACTTGTTTGCCAAAATCGTGTCTCACGCAAGTGTACGTGGTAGTTATAGATGTGGCAAGATGACCAAGTTAAAATTATCGAACACAGGGAAACATGTCTATAAATAGTGAGATTGTTGTTGAGAATAGAATCTAAGAAAGCAATAAAAGGTTTGGGGTATCTATCTACTTCTTGACAAAAGATAAGAATCTACATATCACCTTTTAATCAAAGATGAGCAAGAGTGGAAGCATGCATTAGTGTAATCCACTTATGATTCATTTCGTGTCTATCTCTCCTAATCATGCAAAGTCCATTGATTGATCAATTAAGAAAAGAGCTTCATTAATGTGCCTAGGTCTCTTTAATGACACTTAATACCCTAATTGAGATGACTAAACTCATAGACAATTCTCATTGACCTAAGAGCATTTCATCAAATACTTAGCATGCACAACATTCAGTAAAGAGCTTTCATGAATAAGCTCAATTCTCATGTCTTACTAATCCACTAGGGGTCTAAACATCCAATTGGCAATATTAAACATTCATTCATAACATCAATTAAGAGAATTAACCAATCAATATCACAATACATTCATAGGATTGATAGGATCACCAATGCATATGGAAATCAGCCCATGGCTAATTGAATGAACAAAATAACTATTAAGCTATCTAACATCATGATTAAGACTAAATTGAAGAGAAATTACAATTGTCTTACCCAGAACAATGGAATTGAAAGTGCTATCTACTACCTTGAATATCCAACTTGCAATCCAGAACTCAAAACACAAAATCGAACCGTAGGAATGTAGCTCTAATCAGGACTAAGTTAAAACAATAAACAGATCGACGATCCAATGGGTAGATGAAAAGTAATCGAAGAAAGAAGATTGAAAAAATCTAAGAACACACTTAGTAACTTCTCTTAACTCCCTAATCTAATTGAGAATCTAAGAAAAGTGTGTAGAATGTCCTTAGAAATCTGATGCTTCAAGTATATATAGTACTCCTCATGCATGGACCAAAGTACCCTTCATTAAACGCGCGTAAAGACGAGAATACCTGATTAGGGTCATAATTGAATCTATTTCTACATAATTTTGATGTGCTTATGTTCATATTTGACCATAAATTGCTATACTTTGTGCATTTAACCCTTTTTGGCTAGAAAGTTATGTTTTGTAGTGAAAACGAGCAAAATCGGCAAAAGACAAGCAAGCTCAAAAAAGCTATGAAATTGTGAGTTGATCCCATGGAGGAAAATGATATGCCATGTCGAAGAGTTCGAAGAGAGGGTCGCAATGGAAAAAGAATCGAGTCAATTAGAGCTCTAGAACTCAAGATATGAAGGAAACGAGGAAGTCGAGGATCGATCGAATAAAACCAAGCCGGGTTCGTGCGCTATCAAGCTCAGATTCGTGCTATGACCAGGTCCGGTTTGTGCGGAAATCCCTGGTTCGTTCACCAGGGCTCGCACGAATGCATTCGTGCAGCCACCCGTTGTGGTTCGTGCGAAGATACAGTTGGGCACAATTTAGAGGGCTGTTTCGTCTTTTCGCGCGTTTAATGAAGGACATTTTGGACTAAACATGATGGGTACTATAAATACATCAAGGATCAGATTCTCAAGGCATCTAGTTCATAATCTTAGTCATAATCTTAGATTAGAGAGAGAGAAAGGTTGTTACTAGTTGGGTTTTAAGATTTCTTCTTATGATTTCATCGATAACTTTTGATCTACCGCTTGGATCATTGATCCGTTTATTCCTATTGCATGTTAGAGTGGCTTGCCAATTGATTGTACAATACCTCATTGCATGATTAAGTGATACATCAACATGTGAAACATAGGATAGTACACTAATACATACTCTCACAACTTGCTCACTTTGCAAAACAAGGTGATAGGTAGTTTGCAATTTTGACACACTAGTAGACATTAGATACTGATTCCCCTTTATTGCTTTGTTTGATTTCGAATTGGAACAACAATTGCACCTTACAAATCTCCCATCTCCCTGAGTTCGATAAATAATAAACTTCGTCATCTTGCCATGACGATAACGATCACGTGCACTTGCGTGTAGACACCATTTGGGCAAACAAGTTTTTGGCGCCGTTGCCGGGGAAATGATTTTGTTGTTAAGTTGGTGTTGTTTGTTTACATTTTCTTTTCTTTGATTCTTTGTTTGTTTGTTTATTTCCCTTGAATTCTGGCAAAGCCAAAACAAGTTTTTCGCGCCGTTGCCGGGGAGGCGGCTAGTTTGTTGGTTGTTTGTTTTTTCTTTTATGTTTGAATTTTGTTGATTAATATTGTGAGAGTGTTGATACTTGTTTCTTTGTAGGTACATGCACACAAGGAGTCAAGGGGGAGACCTATTACCCTTTGATTTAGACCTTGAAACGAGCCTACGAAGGAGAAGAAGAGAAGCTAGATTGAATCAAGAGAACATGGAGAACAACATGAATGAAGCTAGAGAAGAAATGAGAGAAGAAGAGCCATTGAGACAACAAGTGCATCATGGTGATGAGCACTTAGCTCAAAGGAGGTTCCACAACCACAACCACAACCACAACCCACATCCATATCAACCTTATCCACCACCAAATCAACCCAATTATCCACCTCAATATCCCAACTACCCAAATTACCCAATAAACCAACCATACTACCCACCACCACCTCAACACCAAAGACCACAAATTGTAAACCCACCTCAAAACAATGAACCACTACTTTGTGACTACTTTGTGCCTAGAGTTAATGAACACTATGATGGGATTGAAAGGCCACCGATAGATGCTGAGAAGTTTGAGCTTAATACTAATCTTTTGAAGTTGTTAAAAGAGTCTCCTTTCGAAGGATCGAGTGATCGAGAAGATCCAAATGCTCACCTCAATAACTTCATGGAGATTTGCGACACGATCAAATACAAGGGGATGTCGGATAACGAGAAGAAGCTCGATTTCTTCATCTTCACCTTGAAGGGTCGAGCTAAGATTTGGATACAATCTATGAACCCAAAAGCCGCCACATGGGAGGAGTTGAGGTCACAGTTTCTCAAGAAATTTTAGCCTCCATAAAAAATGCTAAAGGCAAGGGAAGAGATAAAGAATTTCTGACAAAAGGCGAGAGAAACCATATCTAGTGCTTGGGAGAGGTACCAAGCCTTGCTTTTGGCTTGCCCTCAACATGGTTTGAGGGAGGAAGACATTCTTTTGACATTTACCATAGGATTGCACGAAGGAGACAAGAATTATTTGAATTCTTGTGCCGGAGGCTCGGTTTGGACAAGGACCGTTCGACAAGTAAATGAAATTATTGAAAACATCACTGCAAACGATGCTTTTCAAAGAGAGTCCAATAGTGGAATGGGTGATCGAGTTTCACTTCTTGAGGAAAACATGAAAAATGTGTTGAACTTGGTCTATGGAGGCCAAAACCAAAACAAAGCTCCAGCTCCTATGCAAGTAAGTGTTGTCGAAAGTATTCCTCTTCCTACTACCTCTACTCAAGAAGAAGTGAATTACATGGGTCGTCCTCAATACAACAATTCTTTCAAAAATAATCAAAGGCCACCATATATTGCTCCACCTTTTAGACAACAAGGGGGTCCGTATCAAAATTAAAGCAACCCTCCATACAACCCTAATAGGAGGCATGAGAACTTTTCATATTCCAATCCTAAGGGGGCAATTCAATTGCCACCCGGGATTGATCCGGGATCAAAGCCGCCTAATAATGAGGGTAAGGGGAGCATTGAAGACACCTTGGCGTTGATTTTGAAGAATGTGGACGATTTGAGAGTGGAATTTAGAAAGATGAATGGTGAGACGAACAAAAAGTTTGATGACTTGTACGCTTCACAAGCAAACCAAATTAAGAGCTTGGAATATCAACTTGGGCAAATTGCTTCTTCTTTAAGTCCACAAGTCAACAAAGGTAAATTCTCTTCTACAACCGAAATTAATTCTCGTGAGCATTGTAATTCAATTATGTGTGTGGAGGTTGCAAAGGATGTGGTAGGGAATTGTCCTTTGAAATTGTTTCATGATGAAATAGTGGATGAAGCATTTTGTAGTGAGAATGTGAAATTGGTGAAGGGTGATGAGAAAGTCTTGGGGGTAGAAGAGAGGATGATGTAAAAAGAGGAAAAAAAAAAGGGAAAGTGAAGATAGGGGGTGAGGAAAGATTGGAGGAAGAAGGGTTGGTGGTAGAGAAAGATAAGGTGGAAATTTCTAAGGGTGTAAAAGAAAATCTTGATGAGAGGCTAAAAAAATTCCTTGATTTGTTTACAAAGATGTATGCGAATATTCCTTTCAAAGAGGCTATTGAGCAAATGCCGACTTATACAAGATTTTTGAAGGATCTCATGTAAAAGAAGAGGAAAAAGGAGCCCGAAGTTATCAAACTCACTCATAAAAGTAGCAAGCTTATCATGAAGCATCTTCCTAAGAAACTCAAAGATCCGGGTAGCTTCATTTTGGATTGCCATATTGAAGGGAGCAAGAGTATCAAGGCTTTATGTGATCTTGGGGCTAGTGTGAACGTTATGCCTTTATCCATAACTCAAAGGCTTGGCATGAAAGACATGAGGCCCATGACTAGTGATCTTTATATGCCGGACAATTCCAAGGTGCAACCTAGAGGAGTTTTGGAAGATGTGGTAGTTCAAATCGGCAAGTTCTTATACCCGGTCGATTTTTTTATCTTGGATGTAGAGGAAGACAAGCTTACTCCTCTAATTCTTGGGAGACCTTTCCTAGCGACTTCGGACACATTGATCAATATTCAAAAAGGTGAGGTTACCTTGAGGATGAATGATGAGAGAAACACTTTCTCCATCTATGATTCTTCAATGAGTTCCCCAAGAAGTGAGGGTGAAAATGCAAGCAAGATTGAAGTGAGTGAGAAGATTCTCTTTCAAAAGAAAAAGAAAGTGAACGAAGACAAGGGGGTGAAGAAAGTGGTGAAGAATGGATGTTTTTGGAGGAGAAAATTGAGTGACGTAAGTCACTCGACTCTTATTGATTTTGATGTCACTTGAGCTTTATTGCGTCTGGCTAGGGGAAGTTAAATCCAAGCTCTAGGGGGAGGCAACCCACCCTTATATCCTTTTCGTATCCTAGATTTTATTTTGATTGTTGTGTTAGTTTTTTTTTATGGTTTTAGGGATAGAAGCTTGAATGCCATTTTAGTATATTGATTTGGTGAATTGATTGCACTATTTGGATTTTGTGCTAATGTGTGTAAGAGTAGATTTGAGGATCATATTTTAGTTAAGGATTTGTTAAATTCTTGGTTTAGGAGTTGATATAAAGTGTGAATGGTTTTTTGAGCTTGAGTTTCTTGATTATACTCTTTCCAAACTTTATTAGGATTCTTGATCCGAAAAAGTTTGGGGGGGTGTGATTCGTTATTGATTGTTCATTTTGATGATTAATTTGTGGTTGCTCAATGATCATTAATGTTTTATGAGGAGTTTTAAGTTGTGTTGTGTAGGAAAATGGAAGAAATTGCATGAAAAATGTGTAAAAGGATGAAAATCGGAAGTGGTTCAGGAAGGCTCGGATTCGTGCACCCAGCCACTCGGATTCATGCGGTCAGAAGCTCTGGTTCGTGCGGCTGCTCGTTGGTTCGTTCACCAGGGCTCGCACGAGTGCAAGCCTAGGAGGGAATGAACCCTGGTTCGTTCGGCCACCAGCACCGATTCGTGCGGTTCGGTCTTGATTCTCGGATTTGACCAATTTTGGTCCAACTTTGACCACACTTTACAAGGTTTTCCCACTCACTCTTTACACTTATATTCCACTTATTTCACACACAAACACACACTTTTCACTACACTCTTACACTCCATTCTCTCTCAAAACCAAGAAGAAGAAGGTAGAAGAAATTTTTCTTATCTCAAGCTCTACATTTCCTTTTAAAAATTCCTTCCATAGGTATGTTCTTCTAACTCTCCTCTCTCTATCTCTTGCAATTTTATTGAAATTCCATGGTTGCATTGTCTAGAATTAGAAATTCAAATTCTAGGGTTCTTGAGCATAAATTGAGGATTTTTTATTCTAGCTAATTTTTGTGCAATTGATGATGGAATTATGCTTTATTGTTGATGGGTAATCCAATGGGAACCCAATTGCATGCTAATTTTGTGAATTTTGGACTTAATTGAAGATTGAAATTTTGGGGGGGTAGGCTTAGTGACGAATTTTGGGAAATTTTGTGCAATAATTGGATTTTCATGATAATGTTGTGCTAATTGTTAATAGCTAAGAGTATATTGATGTTAGGATGAGTTCATGATATTGATTCACCTACGATTTTTGCTTACTTGAGGTTTCATTGATAAATGACATTGGCATGACTATGAGTTGCATGATTCCATTGATTCTAGAATAAGACCCATTATGTTCAATCTATTGTATTTAGTGAATGAATTTGATAAGGACTTGAGTTTATTGTTCTTCTCTTGGTCATGCATAGTACTCTTCTATGAAATGTTGATGATTAGATGAGCTCATTGTTTAGATCTTATTAATGCTCACCATTTTCATAGGCCATGTCTAAAGAGGTAAAGGAAGGGCTTCGTGTTCAAGAAGTAATGAAGGTCAAAATGAGAATGAGAATGATGTTGGGTTAGAGGAGGAATGCTATGAAATTTGCAATTTCAAACCTTCGGTATTCGGATTTTTCTTTGGAGTCAATGTGACTTTTTATATCCAGTTTGTGAGATTCGTCAATATGGAGTTTCACAGCGCAAGATATTTTCTTAAGGAGACCACTGAGTTCCTAAATTTTGGAAAGGATGTTGAGGATCTTTTTAATAATGTGGGATGGAGTGGATTATTAAACATCTACGGCAACTCGTACAGAGAGCTTAATATCGAGTTTCTCAGCACCTTACAAATCAAGAAAGAAAGTGGTATTCCTACTAGAATCTACTTTCAAATTGACAACAAAGCCCACTCATTGACTATTCAAGAAGTAAACCGATTATTTGGTTGTGAAGAAGATGCTCCACCAAGCAACTTCTACAACAAAAAAATGTTTGTAAGAGATCAAGCTTTGTGGAGAGCTATTGTGAAAGATGATGATATAGTGTTCAGAGCCCATCACTCAAAAGCGACTCAAATCGCTAATCCCATTTTCAGTTATGTGCAAAAGGTCCTAGCGAATACGGTTTTTGCTAGGAATGACACGGAGGAAGTGCAACATGAGGAACTCTATATTCTCTTCTCAATGACCACGGGTTTAAAGGCTAACTTTGGAGCCTACTTTTGCATGAGTCTATCCCATCTATACTCTAAAGGCGATTGTGCATATGGAGGTATGATAGCTCACCTTGCTAGAGGAGTTGGATGGGAACCGAGTGAAATTGGGAAGGAGTTCTCATATCTCGATCTAAACTACTTGTTGAGATCGAATATTCTCACAAAGGAAGGAAGAACTCATTGTATCATTGGCTTACCATGTCTGGAGTGGCCATATCCACTTGTGGATTATGAGACCCTCACTATAAAGAATGAGGTGACTTGGAGATTGAGCAGCTCGTTACACTTTAAGTATGCAATGAATTTTAATGAAGGGAAGAAATTCGTGAAGAGAGCAAGAGGAGAAAGTAGCACGAGAGAAGGATCTAATGAGGAGCAAGTTGGAAAAAAAGAGGATGAGTCTGATAGATGGAGTAGAAGCTACAACATTTGGGGTCAAGAGATTACTTCTTTAAGGACCGACATTTTGGCCCTTCGGTCGGATTACTCCATTCTTCACTCTAATGTGACCGCCTTGAATGCCAACTATACCACTCTCAATTCCATTGTTGCTACAATTAGCTGAGATATGAGTTTGATGCAGTCGAACGTGAAGACCATGAGCACCAACATGGAAGAAATCCTCGAAGCACAAAGAGCTATGATGTCCTGGCATATCGGAGAGGGGCACTTTACTCATCCACGTTATCCTCCTCCGTGATGTGTAAAAACGTCATGAGGAAGGGTAACAATCTCTTATCCCTATCTTACTTCTATCCAAAATTTCTTAGTTAATTTGTTTTGTAATGATATTGTTTAATGATTGTGACACTTATAGGTAGTTCTATCTCTTGGTATTTGCTTGATGATGGATTATGTTTGATTTGGATTTTACTGTTGATGATGCTATTGAGTTGTGCGCTTTATTTTTGTGAATTGCATGATCTTTACTTCACTCTTTGCCAAACTTTTTAGACCCTGGGTCCAACAAAGTTTGGGGGGGTGTGTTCGTTTCGTCAATCTCATTGCATTGCTATGCTTATGTTGATTCTTAGTGTTTCTATGATGTTTTAGACTATATGCTTAAGATGAGGCCTTGTTTTGCTTGATTTTTGAGATTATTGTTGTCTTGAGTAGTGAATGCATGAGATATGTTTATGGTTGTGTGAATGAGTTGAAAGTCATGATAAGTGTAATGGATTTATTTCTTGATTCTTGTCTTATCTTTGATACTTTTGATTCTATGATTCTTGAAATTTCATTGATTTGAGCATTTTTTATATGATATGAGTCTTGATCACCAATACCCGTGAGTTTTGAGCCATTCATGCCTGTTTCATTCTTGAACGGATGATATTTCTTTGATGTGAGTTCCACACATGTGCATTATACTCTAGAACTTGGCTTTGGTCTTATTTGAGGCAACACTAGACATTGAATTCACATGATATGATATGAGGCATTTTCTTTGATTGATACTGAGCAACTTTTCCCTATGAGCCTACCATTGATATTATGATCCTTTGTTTACCACTTTTGTGCTTATAGACCTTTCATTTGGCTAACCACACTTTAAGCCATTTTCCTTCCTTTTTGGAACTCTCTTGTCCTTATGATTAGTAGAGTGAAAAGAAGGAAGGAAGATTAGTGATATGATGAAGAAAATGGTGGGTAAGGTGGAAAGAAATTCTATGAATGGATTGATGTTAAAAGAAGGTTCAAAGGCAAGTGCTAGCAAAGCATGAAAAAAAAAGGTTGACTTTTTGCAAAATTATGGTTAAGATTGACTCTAGTGTTGTGAGTATGATCACAACTTGTCAAAAGGGGAGATTGATTCTTTGAAAAGTTGATTTTGAAAGAGCATGAAGAGTATTTGCAACATTGCATGAAGATATGATCTACATGATGATTCCTTCTATGCTTTACTAATCATACTTAGTCACTTTTATCCATATGTTCCTTCCCTACCAAAGAGTCAACCCTACAACCTTTAAAAGTCCTCATTGATGTGTGAATGATTTGTCATATTAAGTGGTGGAGAATGTAGACTTGAGACAAGCTTATGGTAGTATGTGTATGTGATGTGATGAATGAGAGAGCCTAAACACTTGAGGGTTGAGCTAAACACCTATCTTGTGAGGATCATGACTCATTAACTTGATTTTGTGCTAATTAATTTGATTTTGATAGTTAACTGGATGATATTGTATTTTAGATGTGCTAGATATTGTGTGATGATTTCATGGCATTTGATCTTGTTCTTGATGTTTCATCGATACAATTATTACCCTATCTTATCGCTTCGTTGCTCGAGAACGAGAAACAATCTAGTTTGGAGGTGTATTAGGGTCATAATTGCATCTTTTTGCATCTATTTCTACAGGGTTTTGATGTGCTTATGTTCATATTTGACCCTAAAATGCTATACTTTGAGCATTTAACCCTTTTTGGCTAGAAAGTTATGTTTTGTAGTGAAAACGAGCAAAAATGGCAAAAGATGAGCAAGTTCATAAAAGTTCAGAAATTGTGAGTTTATCCAATGGAGGAAAATGATATGCCATGTCGAAGAGTTCGAAGAGAGGGTCGCAATGGAAAAAGAATCAAGTCAATCGGAACTCTAGAACTCAAGCTATGAAGGAAACGAGGAAGTCGAGGATCAATCGAACAAAACCAAGCCGGGTTCGTGCGCCATCAAGCTCAGATTCGTGCGATGACCAGGTCCGGTTCGTGCGGAAATCCCTGGTTCGTTCACCCATTGTGGTTCTTGTGAAGCTTCGATTGGGCACAATTTCGAGGGCTGTTTCGTCTTTTCGCGCGTTTAATGATGGGTATTTTGGACTAAACATTGTGGGCACTATAAATACATCAAGGATCAGATTCTCAAGGTATCTAGTTCATAATCTTAGATTAGAGAGAGAGAAAGGTAGTTACTTGTTGGGTTTTAAGATTTCTTCTTACGATTTCATCAATAACTTTTGATCTACCGCTTGGATCATCAATCCGTTTATTCCTGCATTCTTGTCTCAGCTAGATCTACATTTCTACCGATTGAATTTCGTTTTCCATTGCCGGATTGTTAGATAGCTTTTAGAGGTAATTTGTATCTTTCCAATTTTCATTGTAATAGGTAATATTTCTACTTTCTTTTACATTTCTTGTATGATGATGATTGTAGCTAGTTCAATTGTTCTTTTGTTTACCAAATTAGCTATGGGCTAATCCCTTTATGTGTTAATGTATGATTCCTATGGAGTAGTATGGTGTTAATGTTGATCTTATGAATGCTATGAGATGTTGTATGATCAATTCTCTATATTGATGGTTTGTATGAATGCTTAGAATGCATAATTGATTGAATGAGCCATTAGGGAGTTAGTCTCATATGAGAATTGGGCTATTTTCCTAAATCTTCTTGTTATTAGGCCAATGCATGCTAAGTGTTTGATAAAATTCCTAAGATAGTGATAATTATCCTTAGTGAATAGAAAGAATAATTAGAGGCTCTAATGTGTATCTAGGGAGACCTTTGCATGTTAGAGTGGCTTGCCAATTTATTGTACAATACCTCATTGCATGATTAAGTGATACATCACCATGTGAAACATAAGATAGTACACTAATACATACTCTCACAACTTGTTCACTTTGCAAAACAAGGTGATAGGTAGTTTGCTATTTTGACACACTAGTAGACATTAGATACTGATTCCCCTTTATTGCTTTGTTTAATTTCGAATTGGAACAACAATTGCACCTTACAAATCTCCCATCTCCCTGAGTTCGATAAATAATAAACTTGGTCATCTTGCCACGACGATAACGATCACGTGCACTTGCGTGTAGACACTATTTGGGCAAACAATACCCCTAAAAATTTGGAAAACCGAACTGTCACGCGAGCTGGAACTGGAGGCTGTGTGAGCTAGCTTGGTCGCACACTTGGTGTCACGCATCCTCGGCGTGCAAACAGACACCGGACGTGCGAGCTATGCTTATTCGGTGCGCGAGCTAGGCCATTCTTCGACATCTGATTTTTGACTTTTCTGTTTTCGACCCGATGGCTCGTCCGATCTTCCTAGGGTCTCCAATTGAGTATTTTAAACTTCTCCATGAGCTCGGATTGCATTGTCTCAACCCCTATAGTCGGTAATTCCTCATTTTTGCTCGTTTTTCCCTACAAATCACACTTTCTAGCCAACAAAGGGTTAATAGCACAATTAATAGCATATTAGGGTCAAATATGAGCATAAACCAATCAATATAACACCAAAATGGATTTTAAATGATGCAATTATGACCCTAATCAATGGTGACTATCAGAAGACTGAGACTGTACTTGTTGTCCCACAACGTGGTGGTTAGATCTGACTTACCGCTTCATAAGATCATGTGCAAACCCGACCTGTCAAGCAGAATGGTAGGATGGGCTGTGGAACTGGGAGAGTACGATGTGGAGTTTGAACCTAGGGCCGCGATTAAGGCACAGACCTTAACAGACTTTATTTAGGAAATGACTCAGAGGCGTGAGGTTGGAATTTGGAAGGCCTATGTAGATGGCCCTGCTACACTTGGAGGGTGTGGCGCTGGAATCTTGATAATCACTCCTGCAGGGGAAGCGCTGCAGTTTGCAGTATGGTTTGAATTTTAAACCTTGAATAACGAAGCAGAATATGAGGCAGTAGTCAGAGGAATGAGAATGCTCTGGGAATTGGGAGCTCAGAAGGAAGTAATATACTCCGACTCCCAATTAGTCACCTAGCAGCTATTGGGAACGTATGAGAAGAAGAACGAGAATATGGCTAAGTACGCAAAATTGGCGGAGCAGTTGAAAGGAAAGTTTGAAGAACTGCGGGTAGAGTAAGTACCCAGAGATGAGAACCGATGGACCGATTATCTGACCAAAATGGCAAGTTCTGTCAAAGGAGTTAGACAAAAGATCACTCTAGTTAAAGCCGAGAATCAGATGAGAGTAGGAGCAGTGGAAACAGGGGAAGATTGGAGACTCCCTATTACGCATTTCCTGAAAACTGGGCAGAGGTTAGAGGGGCATGACGCCTTGAAGAAAATAACCTACACAAATTTTTGTATGATAAGTGAATACTTGTACAAGAGGTTGTTCACTCAACCATACTTGAGATGCCTCTCGACTAGAGAAGGCAACTATGTACTGAGAGAAATACATGAAGGGTGTGGTGGCAGCCACACAGGGGCCAGAGATATGGCCCAAAGAGTATTGACAGCCAGATACTTCTGGCCAACTCTGGTCAGAAATGCGAAAGAATTGTTAAAGAAGTGTGACAAATGTCAGAGGCACAGTCCGCTAATACATGTGCCAATAGATGAATTGGGGGTCATGTACTCCCCCTGCCCATTCGATAAATGGGGGATAGATATAGTGGGGAAGTTTCCAGTGGCTTCCGGAGGAAAGGTTTTCTTGATTGTCGCCGAAGACTACTTTAGCAAATGAGCAGAGGCAGAAGCTGTCCAGAAGATAGACGAAACATCTGTCATCAAATTTCTAAAGAAAAATATATGTTGCCGATTTAGAAAGCCTAGAATTCCGGTATCGGATAATGGAACACAGTTCACGAGTGCCAGAGTGCAGAAATAGTGTGAGGAAATGGGAATCTGATAGCGTTGGGTGTCGGTAGCACATCCCCAAGCTAACGGGCAAGTAGAGGTAACTAACATAACTATAGTGAATGGGATTAAGACCAAGCTTGAGGGGGCCAGAGGAAGCTGGGCTGACGAGCTAGACTCTGTCCTCTGAGCCTACAGAACTGGTTCCAAAACAGCTACATGGGAGACACCCTTCCATCTGGTTTATGGTACCTCAGCAGTGATACCTGCTGAAATTGGAATGGAAACCCATCGAATCCATAATTACAAGGAAAAACAGAATGAAAGATTGAAAAGAGAGAATCTGGATCTAGTAAAAGAAGAAAGGGAAATCGCAAGACTCAGAGCGAAAATATACAAAAGGCTGATGAAAGCCGCTTACAGCCAGAAGGTCAGAGGTCGGAACTTAGAGAAGGGAGACCTAGTTCTTAGGAGAGCAGATGCATTGAAACCAACTGGGAAGCTAGAACCCAACTGGGAAGGTCCGTTGGTGATCTCTCGAGTATTGAGAGGAGGGGCATATGAACTCAAGGACGAGAATGGCAATGATAGCCTCGTCCTTGGAACATTGCCAACTTGAAGAAATATTATGCCTAAGTGGATTTAGGCGTACTCATTTCATTACCACTTTCAATCAAAAGCCCATGTATTTCATGTAAACATGGCAGTACATTTCCGAATTCAATGAAAAAAATCCCCCAGAGCTGCGAAATATGAATTTTTAAAAATTTATTTTAGAGAAACAAATAAATATTTTTTGAAGGGAGAAGAGCGCAAGTTTTTGCTCTGTGACCTCCCAGCTGTGAAATATGAATTTTGAAAAATTTATCTTAGAGAAATAGATAAATATTTTTTGAAGGGAGAAGAGCGCAAGTTTTTGCTCTGTGATCTCCCAGCTGTGAAATATGAATTTTGAAAAATTTATCTTAGAGAAACAGATAAATATTTTTTGAAGGGAGAAGAGGGCAAGTTTTTGCTCTGTGACATCCTAGCTGTGAAATATGAATTTTCAAAAATTTATCTTAGAGAAACATATAAATATTTTTTGAATGGGGAAGAGGGCACGTTTTTGCTCTGTGACTTCCCAGCTGTGAACTATGAGTTTTGTAAAATTTATCTTAGAGAAACAGATAAATATTTTTTGAAGGGAGAAGAGCGCAAGTTTTTGCTCTGTGAACTCCCAACTGTGGAATATAAGTTTTGAAAAATTTATCTTAGAGAAACAGATAAATATTTTTTGAAGGGAGAAGAGCGCAAGTTTTTGCTCTATGACCTCCCAGCTGTGAATTACGAATTTTGAAAAATTTATCTTAGAGAAACAGAAAAATATTTTTTGAAGGGAAAAAGATAATACCCCCATTGCCCCAGAACTCTTACTTTTTGCAAAAACACAAAGGCAAAAATACAATTACACAATCTACGAGAATAAAATGGCAAAGATTAAAGATAGGAGCACGCGCGCTCTGAATATACAAAAAAGGACACATAGGTCCAGAAATATTGTCAAACAAGAAGTAGCAAAAAAGAATAAACATCGAAATAGTTGTTCAGAAAGAGCACATGCGCTCTAAAAAGGACACGCTGGTCCCAGAATAGTGATATTATTTTCAAAAAGGCAAAAGAAACAACCTGCCATGATTAGATACCATCGCCCCCATCGGGCACAGAAGAAGCAGGGTCGGCAACAGAGGGCAGAGTTGGCCCTGTGTCAGCCAGAGGAGTATATTCCTCAGTAGATGAGAGGTCATAGGTCATAAGATCGGCTGAGGGGAGTGCAGGGTCTAAAGAGCCCTCCTTCGACAACTGCAGTAATGCATTTTTCATCACAGGAAGAAAACAGGGAGAATCCACGGGTGCATTAGGATCACCTTTGAAATGGGGAGGAGTGAGATCTTCCTTGACGCGAGACATGTCAAGCTTCTCAGTAAAACCCTTCTCCTGAGCATGCTTAAAGGTCGACTTGAACCCATGATGGAGTAAATGGGTGACATGGGGGGCCATGTTCTCTAGGAAGAGGGAACTGTTGTGATAAGCCTCCAACAACCCCTTATGCATCTCCCTAAAAAAGGTCTGCCCCAAGGCAGTAGTCAGGAGCCTCTAGCGGCACAACTCGATACCCTAATGCAAACCCCGCGTATATTAATCCTGTTGGGACAATCTGAGTATTTTGATTAGATCCCAAAACCCCTGATGAATCTGCCTAAGTATAGTTGTTCAGGTTGAAATAATTCAGGATAGTTAGGTTAGGAATTCAGTACAGGAGGAACTCGCTGAAGACTGAAGAATATTGGAGTCGACCCAATTTACTGAAGTCTGAAGTGTAATTCATCCTGAAGGAATCAGTCAGTCTTGCTGAAGATTACCTGATCTGAAGCTGAAGATCGAAGCCTGATGATCCGTCCTGATGTCAATCCTGAAGTACCATTGACTGATGTTTCTACTGAGTACACAACATACTCAGGACAGATCTTAGTCAGTGAAGAGTAAGTGCAAGCTATCAGGCTGTGCTGAATGCACTTGAGACCTGACTTAGGCCTTGGTTCAGTTTACCTGAATCATGTAAGTCCAAAGAAAAAGGTTACACATACTGAGCTGAATAATCAATCAGGCTGTGCTGAAGACACAATAGACCTGACTCGGACAGTAGTTCAGATCACCTGAACCATGTATGTCCAAGGCAAAAAGGGTTATTTATGCTATGGGACAAGAGACAAAGAGAATGTCAGTAAGACTCCATTAAGACACACGTTCAGACTGAGTTATTAACAAGAGACTCTGAGTATTGAATGTACGAGGAAGGACAAATGTCTGAAGGTCAACTAGCCGTTAGAGCGGAGAGCCAATGATCTTTCGACACGTATGTACGGAGTCTGCGCAGCATTTAATGCGGCATTTAATGCGTCTCAAAAGTTGCAGGCGATGGGACAACTTGCCAGAATAAGCATGGCGGTTAGGTCAAACAGTATTTCTAGCCTGGAAACACCCTAAAATAGGAAAGATTTGATTAGATCTCCTCCAACGGATCTATTTTGAATCTTGCCTATAAAAATGGAGAACCTTGCACCCATTCAAGGTTAACGGGAAATTTCCAAGATAAAGCTCTCAAGAATCCAAGCTCTCAGAGCATACTATAAGTTATACTCTGCAATTAAATTACCCTAGTGTTGTAGTAGGATTCACTCTGTATTTGCTTAGATCGATAGCTCTAATATCTAGCATTGTTTTGTATTGCTAGAGCTATCTTAGTTGGAAACCAGAATACCAAACCACTCAAGGTGTGAGATTGGTTGGTTAGAAGGACTGGGACTTGTAAAACGCCCAGGGGTCAGTTCCTAAGAGAGGAAGTTGGCTACTCGTGTCCCTTGGCACGTAAAACCAAGCACCTATCCTCAGGGTTTTGAGGATAGCTTCCTGTTAAATCAGGTCATGGACGTAGGAGTTGGTTATCTCTGAACCACGTTAAAAAGCCCCTTGTGTGCTGATTTACTGTTTTGTGCAGGAGCATAACTGTCATCATAATAAACTGAACATTCTGCATTGTTTTATCATCAGGACTGAATCAATCATCTTGAATCTTAATACGGTGAACTCAGCCCTAACCACCCGTTTACTAAGCAAGTTCAGAGAAAATGTTTTCAGAAACTAAAATGAGTAGAATCTAAGGGCTCACCTTCCGCACGTACTCTAGCTCACTGAGATAGTAGTCCAACTGACTCGCTTCCAAGCAGTCAGTAGGTTTGTTATCTCTACTGAGCTTCTGAGCACATTACTCACACTCATCCTATCTGACTCGTTACTGAACTGTCCCAGCTGTCCCTGTGGACCTTCAGCATACAAAGTAATTCAGGGAATCCTGACTGAGAGTGTAAGAGCATTTTTCTGAGTATTTCAGAAAAATCTGACATCAGTGTATTCCCCCCCATTCACTGATCTTACTCGTTTCGGGACCAACAAGTGGTATCAGAGCAGTGGTTCAAAAGACCACTGACTTTGTTTACCAACAGTTTCTGAGGAGAAACTTTTGGTGGTCTACTGAATAGATCTTGTTTCTGAAAATTGCATATCATGGCATCTGGTTCTAAACGCCTCGAGGGCAATCTTCCTGAATTCTCTATTGACAATTATGATTATTGGAAATTCAGGGTACTTGCACATCTCTACTCTATCCATGATCAGATGCATCAGGTGATTGAGCATGGTCAAATTAGGTTTATGAGGAATCTTCAGACGACCTGTCCTGTTGCTGGCAATGTCCCTGTTCCAGCCGCCGGAGATGAAGAAGTGGAGAGGTCCGCGCTTAATTCTGATCAGATTAAGCAAATCGGACTGGATAATGTTGCCAAGAACATTATACTCCACACCGTTTCTTATGAGAATTCGATCAGGCTCATGCATCTGAGGACCGCAAAGGAAATCTGGGATACTCTGAGGGAGATGAGTGAGGGATTAGAAAAGATCAAGGAGAACAAGAGAGATCTTGCTATTAGGAAGTTTGAAGCCTTCCGGATGCTAGAGGGAGAATCCATCGATCAGATGGAAGCTCGGTTCATTAAGATGATGAACGAGCTAGCAACCCTTGGGAAGGAGTTTCCCAAGAGGGAGGTGTCTTCTAAAATCATGAACTGTCTCCCTGACAAATGGGACACAGGAGTAATCCTGCTGAAAAACACTCAGGATCTTAAAAACATTCCTTACTCTCACCTATTCTCAGAGTTAAAGGCTCTGGAATTCAACCTCGATAAGAGGAAGAAGAAGGGTGTTGTCAGTGAGGAAGTTAGTGAGGAGAAGACTCCTGAAAAGGAAAAGAGCGTGGCTCTTAAAGCTACTCCTAAGCCTGAGGCTGGATCTGGCTCTAAGTCTCTGAAGGACATGAACAAGGATGAGATAGCCTTGGAGTACAGCCTGATGGCGCGGCGATCCGAGAAACTAAACTCTCGATTGGGAGGTATAAGAAATTTTATACTGACAGTCGTGATCACAGGTACTCCAGCCCCAGGAGATCGAGCCCCCGAAGAGAAGAAATGAGGGGTTCAGATTCCAGGAGGGATCGCAATGAGCCTGAGCGACGAAGAGATGAGAAAAGGAGAGATGATAAGCCCAGAAGATCCAGCTCCAAACCTGAACGATCATCAGGGAGCAGGAGGGAGTCATCTGATAAAAGGTACACTGACAAGAAACTTATTTCTGATGTAGATCAGTGCTACCAATGCAAAAAGACCGGACATTATCAGTATGATTGTCCGGAGCTCAGTGCTCGTGAGCGAGAGGATCGGAGAGCCAAGAGAGAGCTCAGGGCATCAGACCGGAGAGCGTTGCTTGCTGAGGATTCCTCAGATTCAGATGGCCCAGGACACCGGTCCCCTGAACTCTTCTCCGATGAGGAGTATGATGACCTCTGCCTGATGGCAGATGATGAGGTATGTTCTTCTGCCTCTTCTCCTGATCACGCACCTGAGTTTAGCTCAGATTCAGCAGGAGAACTCGACCTTCAGCTCGCCCTGGAACAATTGATATTTGACTTCTCAAGGCTGCAAGAGACTCATACTCATATAGTGAATGTGAATGCAAAACTGAGTGGAGAGAATGATCGGTTAATTGAGTCTCTCAGAGTAAGAGATACTGAGGAAGCCCTCAGATTAGTACATCTTCTGGAAGAGCCACTTCATGCTCGGAACAAGCATGATGAAGCTCCACTGGAGGTAGAAAGACTGAAGGGTGAAATCAGCTCGCTGATTGAGACTCGTGATACTAATCTGTTCCTTGCTCAGGAACAACTGATGATTGAGCGAATTGCTCTTAGAGTAATGTTTGAAACTGAGTGGCAAGCTCGCCTTTGTGCTGAGCAAACCGCTTGGGATCTTGAGCTGATCTCAAAGAGAAAGCTCATGAAGAGTTGGTGCTTCAGTACACCACTGAAATTGAGGCCCTGAAAGAAACCAATGGGCATCTTGAGGTTAAGCTGAAGAAGTTATACACATCCACCCAAGTGGTTGATGAGTTAACAAATTTCTCTCAGCTGACTGATGGTGCTAAAGCTGGGTTAGGCTATGATGCCTCAAAAGACCCAAAGGGCAAAAAGAAGAGAGGTGCTTCAAGGAGCAACTCTCAGAAGAAGTTTGTCCCTGCCCTAACCGATGACAAGAGCTCAAGTGTTGCTCATCAGAATAAAGGCAAAGGGAAGGAGAAAATGCCTGCTGAACCTGTCAGGCAAAGGACTGAGGAATCAAGGCCAAAACCTAAGGGAAAGGACAAGGCTCCTCATCCTGAGTCTAGGAAGACAGATCAAAGGAACTCCAAGGTTCAGCCTAGGAATCCTCAATCTGGGAAGAATTCTGCTCCTAGCACTTCTCAGGCCCAGCCTAGAAATTCTCAGAGCAGAAGGAACTCAGAACAAAGGAGGCCTCAGGCAAAGCCAAGGACTACTGAGGTCCAGATTCCTCAGACAGGGCACATAGCCCATCAGGAGCGTCCTAATCCTCAAAGGAGAAGGACAAACCAGGTGGTCTCTGAAAGGCAACGGAGACCTGACTCCGGTAACACTCAGGTCAGACCTCAAGTGCCAAGAGGTTAGGCCCGAGCTACTCCTTCTCGGGATCAAACTCAGCCCAATGCACCTAGGCCAAGGAGGAACAGGAGGCCCACCCCAAGGAATCAATATAGGGCTCCTGTACCGCAGGCTGACACTCATACACCCTCAACTTCCCAGGCACAAAGGAAGAAGACTGTGTATGTAGATGTTTCAGGGAGACAGATTTACACTTCTGATGCTATCAGAGTTGTTAAACAAATCTGGATCCCGAAGGGTATGACTGACTCAGTAGGACCCAATACTAGATGGGTACCTGAGGCTTGATTCTTTTCAGGTCGCTACGGGCTACAAGAAGAGGAAGGAGGATCTAATGAAGGACTGGTACTTGGACTCAGGATGTTCCAGGCACATGACCGGATTTTGTGATCTCCTTCAGGATTATGTAGTTCAGGAAGGCCCGCAGGTAACCTTTGGTGATAACTCTAAGGGTTTCACCAGAGGATTCGGAACCCTTGTTATTGGCTCTGTCCGTGTACTGAATGTATCATATGTTGAGGGACTGAGACATAACTTACTCTCGGTTAGTCAGTTTTGTGACCTAGGATATAGTGTAGAATTTACATCTAACATGTGTCTTGTGAAGGACAAATCTACACTACAGGTTCTGATTACAAGTATCAGGAGGGGCAATGTATATTTTGCTGATTTCAAGAGCAGTCCTCCTGAAACTTGTTTGGTTGCTAAGAACTCCTCTGAGCTCAGTTGGCTTTGGCATAAACGCCTGAGTCACTTAAATTTCAAGATTATTAACAAAATTTCTAGACTCTCACTTATAGATGGTCTACCAAATGAAGTTTTTAGCAAAGACCACGTGTGCGGAGCATGTCAGGAAGGCAAGCAAACCAAAGCTTCATTCAAAGTGAAAGAAGCTTTCTCAACTGACAGAGTGCTTCAGCTTCTGTACATGGATCTCTTTGGTCCAGTTACTCCTGTCAGCATAAATGGTAGGAAATATACCCTTGTTGTTGTTGATGATTATTCCAGGTATACATGGGTTATTTTTTTGCTGAACAAAAAGGAGACTCAGGTCAAGCTTCCAGAGTTACTCAAGCAATTGAGTACTGAACAGGGTCAGAGCATAGTCAGGATCCGATCAGATCGAGGAACTGAGTTTATAAACTCTATTATAACTGACTTTTGTACTAACCATGGTATAGCTCATGAGACTTCTGCAGCCAGGACCCCTCAGCAGAATGGGGTAGCTGAAAGAAGAAATCGGACCCTGAAGGAAGCTGCCAGGACCATGTTGGCTGAGTCAGGATTGTCGAAGAAGTACTGGGCTGAAGCAATCACACTGCTTATTACACTCAGAACCGATCTATGCTGAACAAACAACATGCTCAGACACCTTATGAAACTTGGAACAAGAGGAAGCCTCGCATCTCTTATTTCCATATTTTTGGGTGTAAGTGTTTCATCCTGAACAATGGGAAAGACCTGTTGAAAGCTTTTGATAGCAAATCTGATGAGGGAGTCTTCTTAGGATACTCCTCAGTCAATAAAGCCTTCAGGGTGTATAACTGTCGGACCCTTTGTGTGGAGGAAACACCTCATGTTGTGTTTGATGAGACTGCATCAGTGCATAGGAAACAGGTTCCGAATCCTGACACTGAGGGGGTTATCAAGAGGATAACAAGACTGATTATGAAGAATCCTGAATTCAAGATCAAGCTTGTCAGCGCTCCCAAGGGATGGGATGATGATGATGATGATCAGGATGGACCTCAGGCCAACCCTCAGCTAGCCCCAGCCTCAGAGAATGTTGAGTCTCAGACGGAGGCACAGACTCAACCTGAGGTACGTACTGTCGGTGATGATGCTTCTGCACCTGAGACAGTTACTAAGTCCAACACTGTAGGGGGAAACAATGTCTCTGATATTGGCCAACCCTCAGGAAATGACTCAGTATCCCCTGTTCTTGCTCGTTCATGTTCTTTGCCTATTATTGTCGAGACTAATGTTTCAGGATCAGGCGAGGGAACGTCAGCATCTCCCAGTGCTCCCGTCAGCAGAAGGCGGTGGCTAGATGATCACTCATTGGTGATATCAATGAGGGGGTCAGGACTAGGTTGTCCTTTGGTGAGAGCGCTATGTTTTGCTGCTTCCTGAGTGATCAGGAACCTAAGAGCATAGAAGAAGCTCTTGCTGATCCCAACTGGATCCTAGCCATGCAGGATGAGCTCAATCAGTTTGAGCGGAATCAAGTTTGGGAGTTAGTTGAGAGACCTAGGCGTCAACATGTCATTGGCACCAAGTGGGTCTTTAAGAACAAGAGGGATGAGAAGAATGTTGTAGTCAGGAATAAGGCCAGATTGGTAGCTAAGGGCTACTCTCAGGCCGAAGGAATCGACTATGATGAGACCTTCGCTCCAGTCGCAAGGTTGGAAGCAATCAAGTTGTTTCTGGCATATGCAACATTCAAGAAATTCAAAGTGTATCAGATGGACGTAAAGAGTGCTTTTCTGAATGGTGTACTGAATGAAGAGGTGTATGTTGAGCAACCTCCGGGATTCGAAGTTGGTGACAAGGTATATCACCTGAAGAAAGCTCTTTATGGTCTGAAGCAAGCTCCGAGAGCTTGGTATGATACATTATCCCAATTCCTGATAGACCACGGGTTCGTGAAAGGAACAGTGGACAGGACCCTCTTCTGGATTTCCGAAGGGGAGGACATTCTCTTAGTCCAGATTTATGTGGATGACATAATATTTGGATCTCCTAATCTGAAGCTTTGTGAAAAATTCTCCAAGCTGATGACTGGGAAATTTGAGATGTCAATGATGGGAGAAATGAATTTCTGTCTGGGTCTCCAAGTCAGGTAAACTGACTCCGGAATCTTCATAAATCAGTTTACAATACTTGGTATGTCTCCTTACCGACTTGTCTATGGTAAACCATGTCATTTACCTGTTGAAATAGAACATAAAGCTTTTTGGGCTATTAAAAGGTTTAATTTCAATCTAGAAAAAGCTAGTACTTTAAGAAAATTTCAACTAAATGAATTGGAGGAAATCAGAAATGATGCATATGACAATTCTAGAATTTACGAAGAAAAAATGAAAGTGTTTAATGACAAGCACATTGTCAGGAAAACTTTTGAAATAGGGCAAAAAGTTCTTCTATATAATTCTAGATTACATCTGTTTCCTGGAAAATTGCGCTCAAAATGGTCAGGACCCTTTATTATAAGAACTGTATTTTCAAATGGAGCGGTTGAAATTGAAAATCCAAAAACACGTGATGTGTTTAAAGTGAATGGACAACGTCTAAAAGCATATCTTGGAAATTTTAGTAAGGAGATTGAGTCAGTATCTCTTACTGACCCGGCTAGTAATATTATGTGAATTTTATTTTTCCGGTATAAATGGCGGATTCGGTACTCCGTGACTTCCAAGTCGGTATTTCAGTTACCCACAAAACTGAATTGTAAAAAAAAAATTTGAAAAAACAAAAAAAAATAAAAAATAAAATTATATTATATATAACACTCAATTTTAACGGTAACAATGATGAGTGTATGACCACCACTTATCTTTCCAAACGGTCATGAACGGCTAGTTTTTAAATTTTTTTCAAAAAATTACTCTATAAATACCTAATTTTACTCCCATCTCAAACAAAATGAGCAAAATCTTTCTCTCCATCATCACTCTTGCCTACTTTGTCATGCTTGCTATTTGCTATTTCAATGAAGAAGAAGAATTCGGTGCATTACCTTGGATTGTTGCGGCAACTGCAATGCAATTTATAATGTTAGCTTGGGGAGTAGCATTTTTGTAATTGTAATGTAATTTCTTATTGTAATAAATTTTTAATCTTTCATTTTTGAATAGGTCGATGAAATGGACACTATGGATGCGGCAATTGCCTCTTTAAATAAATGCTTTCCTTGCTTCATTAAAAAGGATTTGATTAAGATATATTATGCTCGATGTGAAAGATTACGATTAATGAAGATTAAAGGAATACCACTTGATCTTCAATGGTTGATTGAAGCAAAGGTTAGAATTGAAGGTGAGTTACCTAATTCAATTGTTCCACGCGTGGTTGGTTTGGGTAGAAGTTCATTTTCTAAAAAATGAAGGGCTAAATGAATGGGAGTTTGCTATAAATGTGCTAGATGGACGTGTAACAGACGTTGTAAAAATATAGGAATGGCTTCCGATAATCGATTAAATAAAATAGATTTCATTATAAATGGACTGAGTAAGGGGTCAGTGGATAAGCAATGGACCTCTGAGACGCATTATATTGGAATAGAGCAAAGAGCTTTAGTCGATTTAAGGAATGAATTAATAAAGGAATATGCTCATTGTCTCGGGAATCTGACGTTAAAAGACCCTGTTTGCCAATTGATAAGAAAATTGGATGCGAAGCATATCCTCGACTCATAGAAAGCGTTTAAGCCGTTTCTGGACGTAAAACCAGAGGAAGATGTGAGCCACAATCAAAACTACTGTCCCCAAGTGGGACCTTAATCTCTTAACTTTCTTTTGACTTTTGTTTCATTTAACAGTATTTCTCGAATCGTATCATGTACGTTTTTCATTTATCTTTGTCTATATAATTCAGTGTTCAGCTTATCACAACTTGTATCATCCTTTCGAAAGTCCAAATATGGCAACTTCATCTTCTAAAAAAATAACCTCTATTTGTGTGTTAGGGGGAGCTGCAAATAGTCTTAATAAAGAATTTGCTGGAGTAGCAAATAAGCTAGGTGGTATACTAGCTCGGAGAAATATCAAACTAGTACACGGAGGAGGCACACTTGGTCTGGTAGGTAATGTTGCCTTGACAGCATCTTGGGGAGGATCTGAAGTTCAGGGAATCGTTCACATAGGTATAAAAAGAGTTAATCCTACTACAATTGGTGAGGAAATACAGATTTCATCCTTAATTGACAGAATGCCAAAATTGATAGAAATCTCTAATGCATTCATAGCCCTTCCAGGTGGTATTCTTACTTTGGAAGAAATATTTAACATTGTATGTTGGTCATGTTTAAGTATTCATTCAAAACTTGTGGGACTACTGAATACTAATGGTTATTATGATGGGTTACTAACTTTTTTGGATCATGTGAAGCAACATGGTTTTATTGACGAATCAGAACGTCAACTCTTTACAGCAGATTCAGATCCAGAACAATTAATAGAAAAACTCAATGCCTGTGAGATTAAAAGTTGCCCAATCACGTCTCAGGTAAACTGGTTAGGAACTCGACCCAGAAAAAGTCAGGATGATTTAGATTTACATTTGTAAAAAAAAAAGAAGAAACAAAGAAGCATATATATATATATATGTCTGTTTGTGTATTTCAGGTTTATTGCTACAAATTTCTCTGAGGAATCAGGTAATTTCTTCTCTTTTACAATTTCGTCTATCCATCATTGAGGACAATGTGTTGTTTAAATTGGGGGGTGGGGATTAGTTGACTTCTTTTAAAAAAATCCAAAAAAAAATAAAAATAAATAAAGAGTTAAAAAAAATATTAAAAAAAACTATAAAGATGGCAGAGTAAAGGGGGTAAGAAAATTAACCTTTTCTTTGTACCTTTGAGACGCATCACAACCACTACTTATTAAATTTACTGATGTCTTAAGTTTAATATATGCTATTTAACAAACTTGGTACATTTTTTTTTTCTATTTTGGTTAAGTACATTCTAATAGATGTTTATAAGTCATCCTCATTTCACACACACTGTGACAAAAGATAATGGACTATAATTGAATAATTTTACTAATTTTTCTATTTTACAAATGGTTGCAATTGATTGTTGAAAAAAAAATTTATTTTAACAAGATTTACATTAGAAAACTGTAACTTTTGTTCAGTGGATATGAACCTACCCTGTGAGAATTTGTGCCTAATAGCATGTTTGAGCATTCTTTTATGTGAGATACTCTGTCATGAATTATGTTCTTTAGAACTTGTTTTGAATCTGTATCAGTCACTCTGTATGCATACATAAGAATGATGAAGGCAATTAAGACTTACCTTTCTTTTCCAATAAAACCTACCGAATTTTTCAATGCCTTAGTAAACCCCTTTGAGCCTAAATAAAACCTTTTCTTTTACCACAAAATCATAATTATCAGTTCTCAAAGTGTGAATAAGGTGAATTATTCTTGTGAAGGTGTCAAAAAAAAAGAAAAAAAAAAGAATGTTGGTTCCGAAACGAGTACAATCAATGTATGGGGGGATACACTGATTTCAGATTTTTCTGAAAGACTTAGAAAAATGCTCTTACACTCTCAGTCAGGATTTCCTGAATTACTCAGTATGCTGAAGGTCCACAGGGACAGCAGAGAAAATTCAGTAACGAGTCAGATAAACTGAGTGTGAGTAAAGTGCCTGGAAGCTCAGTAGAGATAACAAACCTACTGACTGCTAGGAAGCGGGTTAGTTGGACTACTATCTCAGTGAGCTAGAGTACGTGCGGAAAGTGAGCCCTTAGTTTCTACTCGTTTTAGTTTCTGAAAACATTTTCTCCGGACTTTCTTAGTAGACTAGTGGTTAAGGCAGAGTGCACAGTATTAAGATTCAGGATGATTGATTCAGTCCTGAAGATAAAAACAATTCAGAATATTCAGTTTATTATGATAACAATTATGATCCTGAACAGAATAGTAAATCAGCACACAGGGGACTTTTTAACGTGGTTCGGAGATAACCAACTCCTACGTCCACGACCTGATTTAACAGGAAGCTATCCTCAAGATCCTGAGGATAGGTGCTTGGTTTTTACGTGCCAAGGGACACTAATAGCCAACTTTCTCTCTTAGGAACTGACCCCTGGGCGTTTTACAAGTCCCAGTCCTTCTAACCAACCAATCTCACACCCTGAGTGGTTTGGTATTCTGGTTTCCAACAGAGATAGCTCTAGCAAAAAAAAAACAATACTAAATATTAGAGCTATCGATCTAAGCAAATACAGAGTGAATCCTACTACAACACTAGGGAAATTTAATTGCAGAGTGTTGCTTATAGTATGCTTTGAGAGCTTGGATTCTTGAGAGTTTTCTCTTGGAAATTTCCCGTTAGCCTTGAATGGGTGCAAGACTCTCCATATTTATAGGCAAGATTCAAAATAGATCCGTTGGAGGAGATCAAATCAAATCTTTCCTATTTTAGGGTGGTTGCAGGCTAGAAATACTGTTTGACCTAATCGCCATGCTTATTCTGGCAAGTTTGTCCCATCGCCTGCAACTCTAAGACGCATTAAATGCCGCATTAAATGCTGTGCAGACTCCGTACATATGTGTCGAAAGATCATTGGCTCTCCATTCTAACGGCTAGTTGACTTTCAGACATTTGTCCTTCCTCGTACATTCAATACTCTGAGTCTCTTGTTAATAACTCAGTCTGAATGTTTGTCTTATTGGAGTCTTACTGACATTCTCTTTGTCTCTTGTCCCATAGCATAAATACCCTTTTCGCTTTGGACTTACATGGTTCAGGTGATCTGAACTAGTGCCCGAGTCAGGTCTTATGTGTATTCAGCACAGCCTGATAGATTATTCAGCCCAGTATGTGTAACCTTTTTCCTTTGGACTTACATGGTTCAGATAAATGGAACCAAGGCCTAAGTCAGGTCTTAAGTGCATTCAGCACAGCCTGATAGATTACACTTACTCTTCACTGACTAAGTTCTGTCCTGAGTATGCTTAGTGTACTCAGTAGAAACATCAGCCAATGGTACTTCAGGATTGACTTCAGGATGGATTTAACAGGCTTCGATCTTCAGCTTCAGACCAGGCAATCTACAGCAGGACTGACTGACTCCTTCAGGATGGATTGCACTTCAGACTTCAGTAAATTGGGTCGACTCCAATATTCTTCAGTCTTCAGCAAGTTCCTCCTGTGCTGAATTCCTAACCTAACTATCCTGAACTATTTGATCCTGAACAATTATACTTAGGCAGATTCATCAGGGGTTTTGGGATCTAATCAAAATACTCAGATTGTCCCAACAATTTCCCCCTTTTTGATGATGCCAAAACCCTTAAGCAAAATCCTATTCATCTATACAATCAAAAGACTTAGTCAGTGAGAACAACTCAGTACCACCTGACAAACTAGGTACTTAGTCTATAAGATGAAAACAAGGAATGGGTTAGTACAGTTCTTGATAAGGATTCAGAAAAGCAAATTCAGGAGTCAACAAGAAGTTGTACTCAGGAAAAATAAATAACTTCATTGATTGATATAAGAATTACAATTATCCTGAAGCTATTACAATTCCTGAACAACTATTTCCTGATCTATTCTTCATCCTTATTCCAAGCAGCTAGAGGAATTTCATACATCTCCAAGACTCGGTTCAGGACCTGCTTCATCCTGTTCCGATCACCAATGGCCCCGGCAGCACATCCTACTCTGACGACTTCTTCTGATATCGTTTTCCGGTCCAGTTGCTTGGAGTTCCTGAAGAGTGGAGGAGGATACTTAATGAATTCCGGAGAGGCAATCTCTACACCTTCTGTGTCAGCATGTCTGATTATTTCAGCCCATAGATCCGGATGCTCCTGTGCCATCCAGTGATGGAGTATGACATCTTTTTCTTCAAATTGATCGTCCCATAACCCCACCACATAGAATAGGTAAGCCCACCTATTCCGGATCGGAATCCATACCTCCAACATCTCTATCGGAATGAAATCCTCTACCAACTGGGGAGGAGGGGGACCTTGATCAGGACTGACCACTAACTTCCTCTGAGTCTTTGTTCGAGATCCAGAAGGCACAATTTTCTTCTTCTGAACCTGCGAAGTCAGGTACTCATTGGACTCTTTTAGCCGTTGGATCTGACTGAGCAGCGAAATCTCCTTCATCTTCGCTATCTTCTCCGCCTCAGTCATAACCATCTTTTCCTGAGTGGTCAACCGCGGATTCATCTGTTCCTCCATCTCCTTATACAAAGGTTCCAGAGCGAGATCCTCAGAGGGCCTCAATCTCTTCGGCTCTGAACCTTCAGCGGCTTCGATGGCAGCGACGGACCTTGTCCTTTTTCTATCCGCCGCTTTCAGTTCACGGGGGAAGATTTTCTTCTTGGCTTTACCAGTAGTAGCAATTTGCTTCTTCCCTTCTTCCCTTCTTCCCCCTTTTTGGCATCATCGTCATTGATTCGCTTGACAACTTCATGTTGGTCCCAAAGGCAGGTTTTATGGAAGAATACACTTGAACAAGTCTAGAAGGGGGGGTTGAATAGACTTGTAAGGATTCAAAACCCTTTTTGAATTTTACTGGTTTATTCAGAAAATCAACAGACTACTTGAGGTTGTCTGAATTTTGAGAATAGTGCGCGGTGTATAGTGCGGAAACGTTTTAATGAAAATCGGTTTTTAGGTGATGTGCACAGATAAGAACAGAAAGAAATACGAAGAGACACAGGGGGTTTATAGTGGTTCGGACCAATTGTCCTACATCCACTCTCCTCAATCCAACTTGGACTTGAGGGGCTCTCCACTAACTCACTTACTCACTTACTTACACAGTTTTGAGAGTACTACTCTCTTTACAACTTGTCAATGCTATAATTGCAATTGACTTCTCACAGGTTCTACAAAGCTTTTACAAATGATAAGTATGGATGGTGTTTTTGAGCGTAAGTGATAAAACTGACAGAGTATTGGCTAACTTAATGTGCGTGTGAATCCCATAAAAAATTATCACTATTACTCTAATTTATAGGATCAAATAACTAGCCGTTGGGATGGACTAGAAATCTGAGATCCTATAATCTCGTATTCAATCAATCATTGTGATTGATTGAAGTTCCTTCTTGATTCCCGTCAGTGTTCGCGATCTTCAATCAATCAAGTTTGTCCCCTTGATTGATTGATCTTCTATTCTGGGAATCTTCCTTTTATGTCGCAAGTTAACCCTTAAAGTTGATTCCGAAGAATTTGGGCTGAGCACAAAACCTCAGCTGATCTGTCTCCTCAGCTGGTGTATCAGTCTGCTGATACTTGGACCTCAGCTGATGTGCAAGTCTGCTGGTGTGCACCTCAGCTGGTCTACTTGACTTTGTCTGAATAAGTCTTTTATCCATGGTCCTTGTCTTGTCTGCGACGTGCTCTCAGCTGATCAGTTAATCTTCTGATATCAGCTGATCTGCTCTTCAGCTATCGGCTGATGTTAACTTCTCTGATGATCTGCTCTCGATGCTCCAGTGTCAGCTGCTTAAATCTTCTGTCTTCTAAAATCGGCTAAGTCCACAAGGTCTCAGCTGGTCTTCTCTTCTATGATAGCTTCGGATCTTCTAGGCAGCAAGGTAGGTTCCCCCTCACTTGAACCTATCTAATCCTAACTACTCATCAGCTGACTAACATGTTCAGCTGGTCCTATTACAAGCTGACTGGTTTATATCATCAAAACATCTAACACAGATATCCTAACAAGTACCCCCTTTTTGATGATATCAAAACCAACTCAGCTGATCTCAACAGATAAGCATTTTCAATCAAAATCAAGATCAATATAGGATAGAAAAGAAGATCTTTAATTAAGATCTTTTAGACAGAATCAAAACGCAGCTGACAACAAGTAGTTTTCTGGAATCATAAAGTTTTATTAATAATCAAAAGAGAAATAACAAACAGAAGTAAAGATACCTAATCCTCAGCTGACTCAGCTGGACTATTACATAAGGAGAGGTCTTCTGCTGCTGAGTGGAACTTGCAACCAGTCCAAGAATCTCTTTTCTATTTCCTTCAAAGCTGGCAGAGAGTTGTCAGAAAGCTGATGAAAGAGTTGAGTGATCTGCAGCCAATGTTTCCTGATTTCCACCCAATCTATCTTTCCACTCACATCAGTTGGAGTAGGAAGATACTCAATTTCTGGCAACTCTGGCTGAACCTCTACCTCAAGCATCTCTTCTGTAATAGCTCTGAAGAACTTAGGAAAGGTCTCCTTCAACCAATCTCTGAACTCAGCATTTTTCTCTCTCTCTCCTCTGGTATCTTCTCCTCGGAGAACATAGAAGTGGATCATAGATTTGGCTTTTATAGTTTTCCAGAGATCCATCAGCTCATCAAACAATTGATTGTAGAACATATCAATTGGTCCGTCAACTAGAGGCTCATTTGGATCTCTGATGAATTTTCCACTCCTAGTCTTTCTACCTTGAGCTACTGCTTTCCCCTTCTTCTTCAGCTTCCTCTGATATCTCCTCTCAAGCTCATCATTCGTCTCCCTCTCCTGCCTCTTCCTCCTCTCCTCAGGGGTTTCTTTCTCAGCTAGCTGCAACTCCTTAGCCAGCTTTTCGTCCAATTCAGCATTCATAATTCTTTTCTTCTTTTCCCTTTCTACAGCAACAACTTCTTGCTTCTGCAAAGCCTCGGCCATTTTCTGATCTCTCAACTCCTGAGTTTTCTGAGCAGCCATCTTCCTGGTGTTGATGTAATCTTCAACATTTTCTATCCTAGCAGATAGAACCCCTTGATTATCCACCAGAAGAGCTCTCAGAGAGGCCATCTCAGCTTGCAAGGCAGCAATAGCAGCTGAGTTCTTCTCTTCCCCCTTTTTGATATCATCAATTACTGCAGCAGAGGGTAGAGAAGTAGGAAGCTTGTCCACAACATCTTTAAGGTCCTCCTGACCGTGTTTGCACTCAGCAATTTGTCCTTCCAACCGTTCGGAGACCAATCTGAATCTCTCAGACTCAGCAGCAAGAGAAGCAGATGCATCATCATTGAAAGCCCTGGCAGTTGCCTTGAAGTTCTGTAGAGTATTGAAGAATTCAATGCGGGTGGCATACAAGCTGTCCTCCATAGCTTCCTTCAGCTTGTTGCGATGGTCCAGCATGACTTGATGAACATGAGTTTCAATCATAGAAGGGGCAGCAGACTTGGCAGCCAGAAGAGTAGCTTTGACCTCCCTGATGTGGTCATCAAAATAGCCTTTTAATTGTTCCAAAAGTGCAGGAGTTACCTGATCAGCAGGGGAGATCTCAAAGCTTGTTGCTGGAGGAACAAACTCAGTCTCTGCTGTTTCAGGGCAGTCCAGGGCCACCCCATCTTTGAGCAACAGAGCTCTAGCCACCTTCCGCAGTCCTTCAGGGGATGTCAGCTGGGATGGAGCCTTAACCTCCAAGGCATCCATCAGAATTTCCTCCCATTCAGTGAATGCTGCTTCTCTCATCTCCTTAATTAGGGCCAGAAAGAATGTGACTGCCCCCTCTCGTGCTTGTGCCCAAGCTAGGCCATCAGCAAGGATATCTTGGTAGGCTGGGTAAGGGTTCATTTCAGGAATGTAGAGGGAAATGTGGGCTAGGGCAGATATAATCATCCCTCGTTCAAGAGGCCCCTTTGAACGATGGTGAGATAGGCGTGCTTGTTTGGCCATTTCTGAGGGGGAGTTGGGGTTATCGAGAATGATGAGTTCAGGGTGAGAGGGTTTGGGGGTAGCTGAAGGCTCTCCAGAGGTAGCCATCTCCTCTGGTTCATTGCCGACTGGGATTTGTGATGGTGAGGGATCGGCTGGGGTTGAGAAGTGTTGGGAAGGATCAGAAAAGGGCGTAGGAGAAGCTGACCTGATAGGTGAGGCAGCTATAGGTGTGTCTGCTGATGGTGTATCAGCAGAGGAATGAAGAACCTCTGTCTCAGCTACTGAGGGTTCAGCTGACTCCCTCTCTTCCGACTCCTCTTCCTCTTCATCAGAGCCAGTCGCAGAATCATCATCTCATGTAGCCTTCTCAGCTGACTCCTCCACAGCCTGCTCTTTTTCTCCAGAAGACTCATCAACCAGCAGAGTAGGCTTCTCTGCTGAAGATTTCTTCCTCTTCAGACTGCTTAGCACAGCAGTATCCTCTTCTTCATCTGAATCAGAATTAAAGGAGAGCTTCCTTTGAATTGGAGTGGTTTCTTTCTTGGATTTCTTCTTTTTACCACCTCCAGCAGGCATTGGAGCCTTCCTCTTCTGCTTCTTCCCATGACCAGCAGAAGGACCAGGGGCAACAGCTACTGTATCAGCGTCGGAATCTGAGTCAGCTGGCCCAATGATGTCCAAGTTACTTCCCCTTAAGAACTTGGTGTGGTTGTACTCAACAACCCATTCCTCATCCCACTCATGCTGGGGCAGCAGATGATTCAGAAGAATAGTGATCTTGGTGGCCATGGAACACTTGGATTTGAAGCTGTAAACCTGTTCCCCATTCACCTCCTTCACTAAGCACCTCTTGGACTCTTGTTCCAGGCGGAACCATAGCAGACTCACCCAGTCTGCTTGCACCCCATCGAGAATGGTGCGGACCACACTCAGGTGGAGTTTGGTAATGGCGTCCAAACTCCCCTGTTCTGCCAAGATGACCTTGGTCACCACATCCATCAGGAACCGAAACCGCCTTCTCAGCATGGATTTCTTCAGGTTTGTGGTGGTGTCCCTGAAACTCGTCCTGGCCATTAACTGAAAAGTCTCCAGGTAGTCAGCTTCCTTGTATTTGTGAGGTTGGACACCAGTGGAGGATAGGCCAAAAATATCAGCGATAGCATCCTTGGAGATAACAACAGCTACGTCATCAACCAATGAGCCGATGAAGTCCGTGCTGAACTGGGCCCTAAGAAGGAATTGGAAGGCATAGAAGTTTAGGGTTTTATGGTCAAGGGGGGTCATGGAGATGAAGGTTCGGAGATTTTGATTTTGGAGAAGGTTTAGGATTTCTCTAATTTCAGGAACCCTAGTCGTGTCGAAATCGACACACATCTCTGCGTACATCTTTTCCTTGAAGAGTTTTTGCATTGCCTTAGATGCCATACCTTCAAAATAGGGTTTGAGTGCAGAGAGAATAGTATGCAGGAAAACTTCGGGCAGAAAGATTTAGGAACAGAAGTTTTCAGAAAGAAGTTAAAGGGGTATATATAAGTATCGAGAGATATGAGCAGTTTTTCCAAAATTAAAACCGATCAGTTTTGATCGTAGATTTGTATTTTGCATCACACAAATCAAAGGTCCAGAATAAATGACCTTTGAGAATTTTGGAGGTGATGCGTGGGTGTCAGGATTTCGAAAGGTTTTGACCGCCTCAAAAGATTCCCCTTTTTGAAAAAGGTAATGATGAAAGCACTTTTTGAGAAGATTTAGACGGTGTTAAAATTAATTACAACTGACACCTTATTTTGAAAAAGGTAATAAATCCCCGATTTTTCGTAAACAAAAAGATTTGATTGCCAATTTTCTAAAATAATTTTTAGAAATTAGGGATTTATTAATTTTTGAAAAGATTTGATAGATTAAATAGAATTTTAAAAAAAAATTGACATAAAGATCATAGAAATACTTATCAAGAGGCTGACGTGGCAAAATCAGCTGATAAGAGCGATCCTTATGAAAATCTTTTCTGCTTATCTGGGTCTTTAATGTCAGCTGACATGGACCAGCTGAAGCAAAGTGGCCTTGTCTGACTTTCATAACTTATCCCTGTATCAAGTTAGACATAACAAGATAGAGAAAAGAAAGGAAAGAATAAGTAGACATACCAGATCAGCTGATGTGAGGATCAGCTGACTACTTCAGCAGAATAGTCCTCAGCTGGGTATCAGCTGACTACCCGTTTACCCAAAAACTTTCTTTCTATAGAATTGCCCCTCCATCTATCATTCCTAACTCTGTTACTAATTCTCTGAATCTTACCTCTGCTAAGGGTTTGGTAAGAACACCTGCACTCTGCTTCTCCGTATGAATCTTCTCCATCCTGATATCTGCTCTGATACCACTTGTTGGTCCCAAAGGCAGGTTTTATGGAAGAATACACTTGAACAAGTCTAGAAGGGGGGGTTGAACAGACTTGTAAGGATTCAAAACCCTTTTTGAATTTTACTGGTTTATTCAGAAAATCAGCAGACTACTTGAGGTAGTCTGAATTTTGAGAATAGTGCGCTGTGTATAGTGCGAAAATGTTTTAATGAAAATCGGTTTTTAGGTGATGTGCACAGATAAGAACAGAAAGAAATACGAAGAGGCACAGGGGGTTTATAGTGGTTCGGACCAATTGTCCTACATCCACTCTCCTCAATCCAACTTGGACTTGAGGGGCTCTCCACTAACTCACTTAGTCACTTACTTACACAGTTTTGAGAGTACTACTCCTTTTACAACTTGTCAATGCTATAATTGCAATTGACTTCTCACAGCTTCTACAAAGCTTTTACAAAGGATAAGTATGGATGGTGTTTTTGAGCGTAAGTGATAAAACTGA
>JAPKLY010000279.1:290583-347919 GCA_026898435.1 Prunella vulgaris | reverse complement strand
GGTCTCAGCTGGTCTTCTCTTCTATGATAGCTTCGGATCTTCTAGGCAGCAAGGTAGGTTCCCCCTCACTTGAACCTATCTAATCCTAACTACTCATCAGCTGACTAACATGTTCAGCTGGTCCTATTACAAGCTGACTGGTTTATATCATCAAAACATCTAACACAGATATCCTAACAAGTACCCCCTTTTTGATGATATCAAAACCAACTCAGCTGATCTCAACAGATAAGCATTTTCAATCAAAATCAAGATCAATATAGGATAGAAAAGAAGATCTTTAATTAAGATCTTTTAGACAGAATCAAAACGCAGCTGACAACAAGTAGTTTTCTGGAATCATAAAGTTTTATTAATAATCAAAAGAGAAATAACAAACAGAAGTAAAGATACCTAATCCTCAGCTGACTCAGCTGGACTATTACATAAGGAGAGGTCTTCTGCTGCTGAGTGGAACTTGCAACCAGTCCAAGAATCTCTTTTCTATTTCCTTCAAAGCTGGCAGAGAGTTGTCAGAAAGCTGATGAAAGAGTTGAGTGATCTGCAGCCAATGTTTCCTGATTTCCACCCAATCTATCTTTCCACTCACATCAGTTGGAGTAGGAAGATACTCAATTTCTGGCAACTCTGGCTGAACCTCTACCTCAAGCATCTCTTCTGTAATAGCTCTGAAGAACTTAGGAAAGGTCTCCTTCAACCAATCTCTGAACTCAGCATTTTTCTCTCTCTCTCCTCTGGTATCTTCTCCTCGGAGAACATAGAAGTGGATCATAGATTTGGCTTTTATAGTTTTCCAGAGATCCATCAGCTCATCAGACAATTGATTGTAGAACATATCAATTGGTCCGTCAACTAGAGGCTCATTTGGATCTCTGATGAATTTTCCACTCCTAGTCTTGCTACCTTGAGCTACTGCTTTCCCCTTCTTCTTCAGCTTCCTCTGATATCTCCTCTCAAGCTCATCATTCATCTCCCTCTCCTGCCTCTTCCTCCTCTCCTCAGGGGTTTCTTTCTCAGCTAGCTGCAACTCCTTAGCCAGCTTTTCGTCCAATTCAGCATTCATAATTCTTTTCTTCTTTTCCCTTTCTACAGCAACAACTTCTTGCTTCTGCAAAGCCTCGGCCATTTTCTGATCTCTCAACTCCTGAGTTTTCTGAGCAGCCATCTTCCTGGTGTTGATGTAATCTTCAACATTTTCTATCCTAGCAGATAGAACCCCTTGATTATCCACCAGAAGAGCTCTCAGAGAGGCCATCTCAGCTTGCAAGGCAGCAATAGCAGCTGAGTTCTTCTCTTCCCCCTTTTTGATATCATCAATTACTGCAGCAGAGGGTAGAGAAGTAGGAAGCTTGTCCACAACATCTTTAAGGTCCTCCTGACCGTGTTTGCACTCAGCAATTTGTCCTTCCAACCGTTCGGAGACCAATCTGAATCTCTCAGACTCAGCAGCAAGAGAAGCAGATGCATCATCATTGAAAGCCCTGGCAGTTGCCTTGAAGTTCTGTAGAGTATTGAAGAATTCAATGCGGGTGGCATACAAGCTGTCCTCCATAGCTTCCTTCAGCTTGTTGCGATGGTCCAGCAGGACTTGATGAACATGAGTTTCAATCATAGAAGGGGCAGCAGACTTGGCAGCCAGAAGAGTAGCTTTGACCTCCCTGATGTGGTCATCAAAATAGCCTTTTAATTGTTCCAAAAGTGCAGGAGTTACCTGATCAGCAGGGGAGATCTCAAAGCTTGTTGCTGGAGGAACAAACTCAGTCTCTGCTGTTTCAGGGCAGTCCAGGGCCACCCCATCTTTGAGCAACAGAGCTCTAGCCACCTTCCGCAGTCCTTCAGGGGATGTCAGCTGGGATGGAGCCTTAACCTCCAAGGCATCCATCAGAATTTCCTCCCATTCAGTGAATGCTGCTTCTCTCATCTCCTTAATTAGGGCCAGAAAGAATGTGACTGCCCCCTCTCGTGCTTGTGCCCAAGCTAGGCCATCAGCAAGGATATCTTGGTAGGCTGGGTAAGGGTTCATTTCAGGAATGTAGAGGGAAATGTGGGCTAGGGCAGATATAATCATCCCTCGTTCAAGAGGCCCCTTTGAACGATGGTGAGATAGGCGTGCTTGTTTGGCCATTTCTGAGGGGGAGTTGGGGTTATCGAGAATGATGAGTTCAGGGTGAGAGGGTTTGGGGGTAGCTGAAGGCTCTCCAGAGGTAGCCATCTCCTCTGGTTCATTGCCGACTGGGATTTGTGATGGTGAGGGATCGGCTGGGGTTGAGAAGTGTTGGGAAGGATCAGAAAAGGGCGTAGGAGAAGCTGACCTGATAGGTGAGGCAGCTATAGGTGTGTCTGCTGATGGTGTATCAGCAGAGGAATGAAGAACCTCTGTCTCAGCTACTGAGGGTTCAGCTGACTCCCTCTCTTCCGACTCCTCTTCCTCTTCATCAGAGCCAGTCGCAGAATCATCATCTCATGTAGCCTTCTCAGCTGACTCCTCCACAGCCTGCTCTTTTTCTCCAGAAGACTCATCAACCAGCAGAGTAGGCTTCTCTGCTGAAGATTTCTTCCTCTTCAGACTGCTTAGCACAGCAGTATCCTCTTCTTCATCTGAATCAGAATTAAAGGAGAGCTTCCTTTGAATTGGAGTGGTTTCTTTCTTGGATTTCTTCTTTTTACCACCTCCAGCAGGCATTGGAGCCTTCCTCTTCTGCTTCTTCCCATGACCAGCAGAAGGACCAGGGGCAACAGCTACTGTATCAGCGTCGGAATCTGAGTCAGCTGGCCCAATGATGTCCAAGTTACTTCCCCTTAAGAACTTGGTGTGGTTGTACTCAACAACCCATTCCTCATCCCACTCATGCTGGGGCAGCAGATGATTCAGAAGAATAGTGATCTTGGTGGCCATGGAACACTTGGATTTGAAGCTGTAAACCTGTTCCCCATTCACCTCCTTCACTAAGCACCTCTTGGACTCTTGTTCCAGGCGGAACCATAGCAGACTCACCCAGTCTGCTTGCACCCCATCGAGAATGGTGCGGACCACACTCAGGTGGAGTTTGGTAATGGCGTCCAAACTCCCCTGTTCTGCCAAGATGACCTTGGTCACCACATCCATCAGGAACCGAAACCGCCTTCTCAGCATGGATTTCTTCAGGTTTGTGGTGGTGTCCCTGAAACTCGTCCTGGCCATTAACTGAAAAGTCTCCAGGTAGTCAGCTTCCTTGTATTTGTGAGGTTGGACACCAGTGGAGGATAGGCCAAAAATATCAGCGATAGCATCCTTGGAGATAACAACAGCTACGTCATCAACCAATGAGCCGATGAAGTCCGTGCTGAACTGGGCCCTAAGAAGGAATTGGAAGGCATAGAAGTTTAGGGTTTTATGGTCAAGGGGGGTCATGGAGATGAAGGTTCGGAGATTTTGATTTTGGAGAAGGTTTAGGATTTCTCTAATTTCAGGAACCCTAGTCGTGTCGAAATCGACACACATCTCTGCGTACATCTTTTCCTTGAAGAGTTTTTGCATTGCCTTAGATGCCATACCTTCAAAATAGGGTTTGAGTGCAGAGAGAATAGTATGCAGGAAAACTTCGGGCAGAAAGATTTAGGAACAGAAGTTTTCAGAAAGAAGTTAAAGGGGTATATATAAGTATCGAGAGATATGAGCAGTTTTTCCAAAATTAAAACCGATCAGTTTTGATCGTAGATTTGTATTTTGCATCACACAAATCAAAGGTCCAGAATAAATGACCTTTGAGAATTTTGGAGGTGATGCGTGGGTGTCAGGATTTCGAAAGGTTTTGACCGCCTCAAAAGATTCCCCTTTTTGAAAAAGGTAATGATGAAAGCACTTTTTGAGAAGATTTAGACGGTGTTAAAATTAATTACAACTGACACCTTATTTTGAAAAAGGTAATAAATCCCCGATTTTTCGTAAACAAAAAGATTTGATTGCCAATTTTCTAAAATAATTTTTAGAAATTAGGGATTTATTAATTTTTGAAAAGATTTGATAGATTAAATAGAATTTTTAAAAAAAATCGACATAAAGATCATAGAAATACTTATCAAGAGGCTGACGTGGCAAAATCAGCTGATAAGAGCGATCCTTATGAAAATCTTTTCTGCTTATCTGGGTCTTTAATGTCAGCTGACATGGACCAGCTGAAGCAAAGTGGCCTTGTCTGACTTTCATAACTTATCCCTGTATCAAGTTAGACATAACAAGATAGAGAAAAGAAAGGAAAGAATAAGTAGACATACCAGATCAGCTGATGTGAGGATCAGGTGACTACTTCAGCAGAATAGTCCTCAGCTGGGTATCAGCTGACTACCCGTTTACCCAAAAACTTTCTTTCTATAGAATTGCCCCTCCATCTATCATTCCTAACTCTGTTACTAATTCTCTGAATCTTACCTCTGCTAAGGGTTTGGTAAGAACACCTGCTCTCTGCTTCTCCGTATGAATCTTCTCCATCCTGATATCTGCTCTGATACCACTTGTTGGTCCCAAAGGCAGGTTTTATGGAAGAATACACTTGAACAAGTCTAGAAGGGGGGGTTGAACAGACTTGTAAGGATTCAAAACCCTTTTTGAATTTTACTGGTTTATTCAGAAAATCAGCAGACTACTTGAGGTAGTCTGAATTTTGAGAATAGTGCGCTGTGTATAGTGCGAAAATGTTTTAATGAAAATCGGTTTTTAGGTGATGTGCACAGATAAGAACAGAAAGAAATACGAAGAGGCACAGGGGGTTTATAGTGGTTCGGACCAATTGTCCTACATCCACTCTCCTCAATCCAACTTGGACTTGAGGGGCTCTCCACTAACTCACTTAGTCACTTACTTACACAGTTTTGAGAGTACTACTCCTTTTACAACTTGTCAATGCTATAATTGCAATTGACTTCTCACAGCTTCTACAAAGCTTTTACAAAGGATAAGTATGGATGGTGTTTTTGAGCGTAAGTGATAAAACTGACAGAGTATTGGCTAACTTAATGTGCGTGTGAATCCCATAAAAAATTATCACTATTACTCTAATTTATAGGATCAAATAACTAGCCGTTGGGATGGACTAGAAATCTGAGATCCTATAATCTCGTATTCAATCAATCATTGTGATTGATTGAATTTCCTTCTTGATTCCCGTCAGTCTTCGCGATCTTCAATCAATCAAGTTTGTCCCCTTGATTGATTGATCTTCTATTCTGGGAATCTTCCTTTTATGTCGCAAGTTAACCCTTAAAGTTGATTCCGAAGAATCTGGGCTGAGCACAAAACCTTAGCTGATCTGTCTCCTCAGCTGGTGTATCAGTCTGCTGATACTTGGACCTCAGCTGATGTGCAAGTCTGCTGGTGTGCACCTCAGCTGGTCTACTTGACTTCGTCTGAATAAGTCTTTTATCCATGTTCCTTGTCTTGTCTGCGACGTGCTCTCAGCTGATCAGTTAATCTTCTGATATCAGCTGATCTGCTCTTCAGCTATCGGCTGATGTTAACTTCTCTGATGATCTGCTCTCGATGCTCCAGTGTCAGCTGCTTAAATCTTCTAACTTCTAAAATCGGCTAAGTCCACAAGGTCTCAGCTGGTCTTCTCTTCTATGATAGCTTCGGATCTTCTAGGCTGCAAGGTAGGTTCCCCCTCACTTGAACCTATCTAATCCTAACTACTGATCAGCTGACTAACATGTTCAGCTGGTCCTATTACAAGCTGATTGGTTTATATCATCAAAACATCTAACACAGATATCCTAACACTTCATTTACTGACTCCGCCAACAACGTGAATTGACTGTCCATCTCAGTCTGCTTGCCCTGCAGCTGCCCAATCTGCTCTGCCATCCCTCTTAGGCCGATACTGAGCTTATCAATGGCTGAATTGTGTGCAGCCTTCAGTCGACCTTCGAAGTTCTCCATTCTGTTGTCTAGGGCAGAGGCAATTTCCACCTTCTCCTGTGCAGACATCTCACTCAGCAGCTCATCCTTCAGTTCAGCCCTTCAGCTTGGCCAACTTTTCATAAACCAGTTGATCAATTCTTTCAGGCAGTTGTTGATCAATAAAAGTGGCAAACTTGTTCTCCTGCTGAGTTTGCGCATCAGAGACCATTTGATTGCAGCTTTGAATGGCCCATTTTGCTTGCTCAGAGATAACAGTGAGATCTACTGAGTGTTGAGTTCTGACTTCTCTAAGAAGATCTATGGCAGCATTCATGTCAGATCCCATCTCATTCAGGTCACGATCCAGTCTATTCATCTTCTTGTTCAGCACTTCAGAATTTAAACCAACTCTACTAGTTTTTCTCTCGACGAGGATTACCCTTCTGTGAAGATTGGCAAGAGCTTGTGAGGAGTTCTGAACATATAGAGACTAGGGGGTGATCCATTTTCCTCTGACTCGGACCAGACCTGGTGGACCCTCTCCTGAAGCCTCCGCAATCCCGAGTCCCAGAATTGCTTCATCGGCCGGTGCACTGACCCCTTCAGTGCCACCTTGCTGAGCACTATCAGCAGTCTCAATCACCTCCTTCTCAGCTTCCTCCTCCACTTCTTTCTCCATCTCAACTCTCTGAGCCTCGGGCTCAGGATAAATGCGTCGGACAGTTCTGATAAAGTCTACCATCTTGATCAGGTGATGTAGAGAGTTAACGTCAAAATGATCAAAGAGGGCAGCCTCTGATTCAGCAATATTGTCCCATCCTCTCGACTCCCCGTGCTGACTGAGTTCAGGCCAGGTGGAGTTTCGGATCATAGCAAAGGTGCGAAGCTGCACAACTGCTTCGTTCTGAGCATCTGAGAGGTCAGGAAACCTTCTCTCCACCATCTCAGCAGCCGTTCCCCTTGCCACTATCTCAAAGTCTGACAATGTGTTCTGGTCAGGCGCAGGGAATGGCCACGGAGCTTCAGCCTGAACCCCTTCAGACACCTCCTTCTGAACCCCTTCCTCCTGAACAGGTTCCCCCTGATCTTCACCCGAGGGGGCCTCCATACCCTAATAAGTTGAAGCAATGTCAAGAATCAGTGGGTGCAACATCCGGAATGGCAGAGATAGGGGCGATTTCAAGTGTAGCCTGAGCTGATTCCCTCTCCGGATGTGCGTGCTGAATCATTTCTTCAGCAGCTTTCTCTTCCACAAGCTTTTTCTCTCGCTCTCCTGACTCCGGATATAAGAATTTCAGTTTCTGTTGCTTGGGTCCTGAGGGCTTGGGTTTGTCCTCCGCTGGCTTCGTAATAAGGATCCCAGAAGGTTTGCTCGCCTGAGCCTTGACTCCTCCAGTCGTGCTCGCCTAAGCCTTCTTCTTCTGAGTCCTTGGTCATTTCTTGGTGCCAGCATCACCGGAATAGGCTCTGAATAGATCAATCTTCGCTGGAATTTCAAGTGATTGGGCCTGATCCACATCACCGAGATCCAGGGTCTCCAAGATTAGAGAAATCTTGGTGCCAAAGTACATCTTGGCCTCAAATGTCGCCTGACCCTCCGGCGAATATTTGATTTTGTTGGTCTCAGCTACCAGCAATTGGAGGAAGTAATCCTCCCAGTTAAAGTTATGCACTGAGGATTCAGAGATTGCCATCATCGTATACAGTTTTGGCCGCGAGATCTGCTCTAGTCCTCCAGCAATCCCCATCACTCCCTGACTCGTCAGATCGAAGAAGTATCGATTCTCTGTTCTCAGAACTGACTTGTTCTGGCCTGATTTCAGGACCACATCACCATCGCATAGGGACTGGAGATAATCCTTCTCAGTTCCAAACCCATAATCAACAGGGCTTCGACCCGAATGAGGAAGATCAAGAACCTCTCTTATCTTCTGCCTGAGGTTGAGAGTGACCCACCTCCTGGTCATCTCTTCCTCACCATCCTTCCCCTTCACACATGAGGTTAGGGGAATGCATGTTTCCCACTCCTGGGAGTCCTTGTTCTGCGCCATTTTGATATAGAAAGCAGCAACAAGTCTGGGATGGAGTCTCTGGGGTCTGGAAGTGATAAAATACAGAAGACCTGTATTTTCGAAAACCTCCTTTACAGGTAATATGTCAGGATGATTGGAGGTAAAATCTCCAAATGGTTCCCAGTGTATTTCATTCCTTAGGTGAAATAGGTTCCCAAAGAATGAATCCACCGAAGGAGAAGCCATGGAAATAATTTGAAGACTGAAGAAGATCTGTTCACAGAGAGAAATATATCAAGAAAAGATTTAGGTGCATAAAGGTTGCAATAGCACAAACTTCCCTTATTTATACAAAAAATGCAGTTTTAATCGAATGGCTCAGAAAATAGTGACTTATGAGATTCAAAGTTTAAGATTAAAGTGTAAGATGCATGGAGACTCTTCGGATTTTCAAAAGTAATGGGTCAAAACTTTATCGAAAACTGTTCCCGCCCACTGTGCATTAAATGCGCGTCAGAGCATGTCTGTATTTAATTCAAATAAATTGTATTAAATAATAACCGAATATTAAATGAATGGCTGGGATTAAATGACAAATTAAATTGATTTGACAATACAGCAAACAGTATCAAGGATGATGCACTCAAGATCTGGTGACTGAAAGAAAATCAGGAAACATACCAGTCAGTCAGATTTGTATTCTGACTGATACCACATGTGACCTATTAGGATGACAAGCCCTGAATTCAGTGTCCTGAATCTTAGTCAGTCTATAGTGATCATTCTTTTCATACTGAATGTTCCCCCTACAACCATTCACAATCTCTCTGAGATTCCTTCATCCTGAGTCCATATAAGTCATTCCCCCTGACCTTGAGCATTCTGATCAGAGATTCAGATTGAATCTCCTAATCCTGGGCAAGGAGTCCTAACTCTACTGATAACTCAACAAACCTGGTTTCGGGCAAAGCCTTAGTCAGGATGTCAGCTCTCTGCTTATCAGTAGGGACTCTCTCCATCCTGATGTCCTTTTTCTCAACATGATCTCTGATAAAATGATGCCTGATGTCTACATGCTTACACCTTGTGTGTAAGACTGGGTTTTGGGATATGGCAATGGCACTATTATTGTCACAATAAATTGGGACTTCAATGGCCTCAACTTGGTAGTCTCTCAGTTGCTGTTTCAGCCAAAGGATCTGAGAACAACAACTGCCTTCCGCCATATACTCAGCCTCAGTAGTAGACGTTGCAACACTGGTTTGCTTTTTAGAAAACCAAGAGATCAGCTTACTCCCTAGAAACTGACATGTGCCTGTAGGTGATTTCCTATCAAGCCTACAGCCTCCATAATCTGCATCTGAATAGCCAGTCAGTTCTAGGTTGTCATCAGAGGGATACCAAAGTCCTAGATTTACTGTACCTCTCAGGTATTTTAGTATCTTTTTGGCACTCTCTAGATGACTCTTCTTTAGATCAGACTGATACCTTGCACAAACTCCAACTGCATAAGTGATGTCAGGACGACTAGCAGTCAGATACAATAAGGATCCTATCAGTGCCCTATATTCAGTCTGATTTACTGAGACTCCTTCTTTGTCAGGGTCCAGCTTCTCATTTATGTTCATGGGAATACGTGAGACTTTGCTGGACTGAACTCCGAATTTCTGAATCAAATCCCTCGCATATTTGGTCTGATTTATGAAGATTCCGGAGTCAGTTTGCCTGACTTGGAGACCTAGAAAGAAATTCATTTCTCCCATCATTGACATCTCAAATTTCCCAGTCATCAGCTTGGAGAATTTCTCACAAAGCTTCAGATTAGGAGATCCAAAAATTATGTCATCCACATTAATCTTAACCAAGAGAATGTCCTCCCCTTCGGATATTCGGAAGAGGGTCCTGTCCACTGTTCCTTTCACGAACCCATGGTCTATCAGGAATTGGGATAATGTATCATACCAAGCTCTCGGAGCTTGCTTCAGGCCATAAAGAGCTTTCTTCAGGTGATATACCTTATTTCCAACTTCGAAACCTGGAGGTTGTTCCACATAGACCTCCTCGTTTAGTACACCATTCAGAAAAGCACTCTTTACATCCATCTGATACACTTTGAATTTCTTGAATGTTACATATGCCAGAAACAACCTGATTGCTTCCAACCTTGCGACCGGAGCAAAGGTCTCATCATAGTCGATTCCTTTGGCCTGAGAGTAACCCTTTGCCACTAGTCTAGCCTTATTCCTGACTACAACATTCTTCTCATCCCTCTTGTTCTTAAAGACCCATTTGGTGCCAATGACATGTTGACGCCTAGGTCTCTCAACTAACTCCCAAACCTGATTCCGCTCAAACTGATTGAGCTCATCCTGCATGGCTAGGATCCAGTTGGGATCAGCAAGAGCTTCTTCTATGCTCTTAGGTTCCTGAACACTCAGGAAGCAACAAAACATAGCGATTTCACCAAAGGACAACCTAGTCCTGACACCCTCATTGATATCACCAATGATATCAGCCAATGAGTGATCATCTAGCCACCGTCTCCTGCTGACGGGAGCACTGGGAGCTGCTGACGTTCCTTCGCCTGATCCTGAAATGTTAGTCTCGACAATAATAGGCAAAGAACAGGAACGAGCAAGAACAGGGGATACTTAGTCATTTCCTGAGGGTTGGCCAATATCAGGGACATTGTTCCCCCTACAGTGTTGGACTCAGTAACTGTCTCAGGTGCAGTAGCATCATCACCGACAGTACGTACCTCAGGTTGAGTCTGTCCCTCCGTCTGAGACTCAACATCTTCCGAGGCTGGGGCTTGCTGAGGGTTGGCCTGAGATCCATCCTGATCTTCATCATCATAATCCCATCCTTTGGGAGCACTGACAAGCTTGATCTTGAATTCAGGATTTTTCAGACTCAGTCTTGTTATTCTCTTGGTAACCCCCTCAGTGTCAGGACTCAGAACCTATTTCCTATGCACTGATGCAGTCTCATCAAACACAACATGAGGTGTTTCCTCCACACAAAGGGTCCGACAGTTATACACCCTGAAGGCTTTACTGACTGAGGAGTATCCTAAGAAAACTCCCTCATCAGATTTGCTATCAAAGGCTTTCAGTTGGTCTTTCCCATTGTTCAGGATGAAACACTTACACCCAAAAATATGGAAATAAGAGATGCGAGGCTTCCTCTTGTTCCAAGTTTCATAAGGTGTCTGAGCATGTTGTTTGTTCAGCATAGATCGGTTCTGAGTGTAGCAAGCAGTGTTGATTGCTTCAGCCCAGTACTTCTTGGGCAATCCTGACTCAGCCAACATGGTCCTGGCAGCTTCCTTCAGGGTCCGATTTCTTCTCTAAGCTACCCCATTCTGCTGAGGGGTCCTGGCTGCAGAAGTCTCATGAGCTATACCATGGTTAGTACAAAAGTCAGTTATAATAGAGTTTATAAACTCAGTTCCTCGATCTGATGGGATCCTGACTATGCTCTGACCCTGTTCAGTACTCAATTGCTTGAGTAACTCTGGAAGCTTGCCCTGAGTCTCCTTTTTGTTCAGCAAGAAAATAACCCATGTGTACCTGGAATTATCAACAACAACAACAAGGGTATATTTCCTACCATTTATGCTGACAAGAGTAACTGGACCAAAGAGATCCATGTGCAGAAGCTGAAGCACTCTGTCAGTTGAGAAGGTTTCTTTCTCTTTGAATGAGGTTTTGGTTTGCTTGCCTTCCTGACAAGCTCCGCACACGTGGTCTTTTCTAAAAACTTCATTGGGTAGACCATCTACAAGAGAGAGTCTAGAAATTTTGTTAATAATCTTGAAGTTTAAGTGACTCAGGCATTTATGCCAAAGCCAACTGAGCTCAGATGTGCTCTTAGTGACCAAACAAGTTTCAGGAGAGCTGCTCTTGAAGCCAGCAAAATATACATTGCCCCTCCTGACACCTGTAATCAGAACCTGTAGTGTAGATTTGTCCTTCACAAGACACATGTTAGATGTAAATTCTACACTATATCGTCGGTCACAAAACTGACTGACCGAGAGTAAGTTATGTCTCAGTCCCTCAACATATGATACATTCAGTACACGGACAGAGCCAATAACAAGGGTTCCGAATCCTCTGGTGAAGTTATCACCAAATGTTACCTGCGGGCCTTCCTGAGCTACATAATCCTGAAGGAGATCACAAAATCCGGTCATGTGCCTGGAACATCCTGAGTCCAAGTACCAGTCCTTCATCAGATCCACCTTCCTCTTCTTGTAGCCCGCAGCGACCTGAAAAGAATCAGGCCTCAGGTATCTATCTCGTATTGGGTCCTACTGAGTCAGCCATACCCTTCGTGATCCAGATTTGTTTACCAATTTTGATTGCATCAGAAGTGTAAATCTGTCTCCCTGAAACATCAACATACACAGTCTTCTTCCTTTGTGCCTGGGAAGTTGAGGGTGTATGGGTGTCAGTCTGAGGTTCAGGAGCCCTATATTGATTCCTGGGAGTGGGCCTCCTGTTCCTCCTTGGCCTAGGTGCATTGAGCTGAGTTTGATCCCGAGAAGGAGCAGCTCGGGCCTGACCTCTTGGCACTTGAGGTCTGGCCTGAGTGTTGCCGGAGTCAGGTCTCCGTTGCCTTTCAGAGACCACCTGGTTTGTCCTTCTCCTTTGATGATTGGGACGCTCCTGATGGGCTCTGTGCCCTGTCTGAGGAGTCTGGACCTCAGTAGTCCTTGGCTTTGCCTGAGGCCTCCTCTGTCCTGAGTTCCTTCCGCTCTGAGCATTTCTAGGCTGGGCCTGAGAAGTGCTAGAAGCAGAGTTCTTCCCAGATTGAGGATTCCTAGGCTGAGCCTTGGAGTTCCCTTGATTTGTCTTCCTTGACTCAAGATGAGGAGCCTTGGCCTTTCCCTTAGGTTTTGGCCTTGGTTCCTCAGTTCTTTGCCTGACAGGTTCAGTAGGTATTTTCTCCTTCCCTTTGCCCTTGTCCTGACGATCAACACTTGAGCTCTTGTCATCAGTTAGGGCAGGGACAAACTTCTTCTGAGAGTTGCTCCCTGAAGCACCTCTCTTTTTCTTGCCCTTTGGGTCTTTTGAGGCATCATAGCCCAACCCAGCTTTAGCACCATCAGTCAGCTGAGAGAAACTGGTTAACTCATCGACCACTTGGGTAGATGTGTATAACTTCTTCAGCTTAACCTCAAGATGCCCATTTGTTTCTTTCAGGGCCTCAATTTCAGTGGTGTACTGAAGCACCAACTCTTCATGAGCTTTCTCTTTTGATATCAGCTCAAGATCCCAAGTAGTTTGCTCAGCACAAAGGCGAGCTTGCCACTCAGTTTCGAACATCACTCTAAGTGCAATTCGCCCAATCATCAGTTGTTCCTGAGCAAGGAACAGATCAGTATCACGAGTCTCAATCAGCGAGCTGATTACACCCTTCAGCCTTTCTACCTCCAGTGGAGCTTCATCATGCTTATTCCGAGCATGAAGCAGCTCTTCCTGAAGATGTACTAATCTGAGGGCTTCCTCAGTATCTCTTACTCTGAGAGACTCAGTTAGCCGATCGTTCTCTCCACTCAGTTGCGCATTCACATCCACTGTGTGAGTATGAGTCTCCTACAGCCTTGAGAAGTCAACCATCAATTGCTCTAGGGCGACCTGAAGGTCGAGTTCTCCTGCTGAATCTGAGCTAAGCTCAGGTGCGTGATCAGGAGAAGAGGCAGAAGAACATACCTCATCATCTGCCATCAGGCCGAGGTCATCATACTCCTCATCGGAGAAGAGTTCAGGGGACCGGCGTCCTGGGCCATCTGAATCTGAGGAATCCTCAGCAAGCAATGTTCTCCGCTCTGATGCCCTGAGCTCTCTCTTGGCTCTCCGATCCTCTCGCTCATGAGCACTAAGCTCCGGACAATCATACTGATAATGTCCAGTCTTCTTGCAGTGGTAGCACTGATCTACATCAGAAGCAAACTTTTTGTCAGTGTACCTTTTATCTAATGACTCCCTCCTGCTCGCTGATGATCTTTCAGGTTTGGAGCTGGATCTTCTGGGCTCATCATCTCTCCTCTTCTCATCTCTTCGTCGCTCAGGCTCATTGCGATCCCTCCTGGAATCTGAACCCCTCCTTTCTTCTCTTCGGGGGCTCGATCTCCTGGGGCTGGAGTACCTGCGATCACGGCTGTCAGTATAGAATTTCTTATACCTTCCGAATCGAGAGTTCAATTTCTCAAAATGCTTCGCCATCAGGTTGTACTCCAAGGCTAGCTCATCCTTGTTCATGTCCTTCAGAGACTTTGAGCCAGATCCAGCCTCAGGCACAGGAGTAGCTTTAAGAGCCACGCTCTTTACCTTTTCAGGAGTCTTCTCCTCACTAACTTCCTTACTGACAGCACCCTTCTTCTTCCTCTTATCGAGGTCGAATTCCAGAGCCTTTAACTCTGAGAATAGGTGAGACTGAGTAATGTTGGTAAGATCCTGAGTGTTCTTCAGTAAGATCACTCATGTGTCCCATCTTTCAGGGAGACAGTTCAGGATTTTAGAAGACACCTCCCTCTTGGGAAACTCCTTCCCAAGGGTTGCTAGCTCGTTCATCATCTTAATGAACCGAGCTTCCATCTGATCGATGGATTCTCCTTCTAACATCCGGAAGGCCTCAAACTTCCTGATAGCAAGATCTCTCTTGTTCTCCTTGATCTTTTCTGATCCCTCACTCATCTCCCTCAGAGCATCCCAGATCTCCTTTGCTGTTCTCAGATGCATGAGCCTGACCGAATTCTCATAAGAAATGGTGTGGAGTATAATGTTCTTGGCAACATTATCCAGTCCGATTTGCTTAATCTGATCAGAGTTAAGCACGGACCTCTCCACTTCTTCATCTCCGGCAGCTGGAACAGGAACATTGCCAGTAACAGGCCAGGTCGTCTGAAGATTCCTCATGAATTTGATCGGACCCTGCTCAATCACCAGAGGCATCTGATCATGGATGGAATAGAGATGTGCGAGTACCCTGAATTTCGAATAGTCATAATTGTCAATAGAGAATTCAGGAAGATTGCCCTAGAGGCATTTAGAACCGGATGCCATGATATGCAGTTTTCAGAAACGAGATCTATTCAGTAGACCACCAAAAGTTTCTCCTAAGAAACTGTTGGTAAACAAAGTCAGTGGTCTTTTGAACCACAGCTCTGATACCACTTGTTGGTCCCGAAATGAGTACAATCAGTGTATGGGGGGAATACACTGATTTCAGATTTTTCTGAAAGACTCAGAAAAATGCTCTTACACTCTCAGTCAGGATTTCCTGAATTACTCAGTATGCTGAAGGTCCACAGGGACAGCAGGGACAATTCAGTAACGAGTCAGATAAACTGAGTGTGAGTAAAGTGCCTGGAAGCTCAGTAGAGATAACAAACCTACTGACTGCTAGGAAGCGGGTCAGTTGGACTACTATCTCAGTGAGCTAGAGTACGTGCGGAAAGTGAGCCCTTAGTTTCTACTCGTTTTAGTTTCTGAAAACATTTTCTCTGAACTTGCTTAGTAGACTGGTGGTTAAGGCAGAGTGCACAGTATTAAGATTCAGGATGATTGATTCAGTCCTGAAGATAAAAACAATGCAGAATGTTCAGTTTATTATGATAACAGTTATGATCCTGAACAGAATAGTAAATCAGCACACAGGGGACTTTTTAACGTGGTTCGGAGATAACCAACTCCTACGTCCACGACCTGATTTAACAGGAAGCTATCCTCAAGATCCTGAGGATAGGTGCTTGGTTTTTACGTGCCAAGGGACACTAATAGCCAACTTCCTCTCTTAGGAACTGACCCCTGGGCGTTTTACAAGTCCCAGTCCTTCTAACCAACCAATCTCACACCCTGAGTGGTTTGGTATTCTGGTTTCCAACTGAGATAGCTCTAGAAATACAAAACAATACTAAATATTAGAGCTATCGATCTAAGCAAATACAGAGTGAATCCTACTACAACACTAGGGAAATTTAATTGCAGAGTGTTTCTTATAGTATGCTTTGAGAGCTTGGATTCTTGAGAGTTTTCTCTTGGAAATTTCCCGTTAGCCTTGAATGGGTGCAAGGCTCTCCAAATTTATAGGTAAGATTCAAAATAGATCCGTTGGAGGAGATCAAATCAAATCTTTCCTATTTTAGGGTGGTTGCAGGCTAGAAATACAGTTTGACCTAATCGCCATGCTTATTCTGGTAAGTTTGTCCCATCGCCTGCAACTCTGAGACGCATTAAATGCCGCATTAAATGCTGCGCAGACTCCGTACATACGTGTCGAAAGATCATTGGCTCTCCATTCTAACGGCTAGTTGACTTTCAGATATTTGTCCTTCCTCGTACATTTAATACTCTGAGTCTCTTGTTAATAACTCAGTCTGAATGTTTGTCTTATTGGAGTCTTACTGACATTCTCTTTGTCTCTTGTCCCATAGCATAAATAACCTTTTTGCTTTGGACTTACGTGGTTCAGGTGATCTGAACTAGTGCCCGAGTCAGGTCTTATGTGTATTCAGCACAGCCTGATAGATTATTCAGCCCAGTATGTGTAACCTTTTTGCTTTGGACTTACATGGTTCAGATAAACGGAACCAAGGCCTAAGTTAGGTCTTAAGTGCATTCAGCACAGCCTGATAGATTACACTTACTCTTCACTGACTAAGTTCTGTCCTGAGTATGCTTAGTGTACTCAGTAGAAACATCAGCCAATGGTACTTCAGGATTGACTTCAGGAAGGATTTAACAGGCTTCGATCTTCAGCAGACCAGGCAATCTACAGCAAGACTGACTGACTCCTTCAGGATGGATTGCACTTCAGACTTCAGTAAATTGGGTTGACTCCAATATTCTTCAGTCTTCAGCAAGTTCCTCCTGTGCTGAATTCCTAACCTAACTATCCTGAACTATTTGATCCTGAATAACTATACTTAGGCAGATTCATCAGGGGTTTTGGGATCTAATCAAAATACTCTGATTGTGCCAACAAAGAAGAAAAAAAAAACTAAACAAAAACAAAAAAAAGAAGAAAAAAAAAGTGATGTTTATCGGAATAATGATGAGGATGGCGAAGGACAATATTGAAGAGATTTGAAGATGTGAATCAAAGCCTAAATATAATTCTTCCTACATTTGGTTGCAGACCACTTTGAGTCAAAATCCAGAGCCGATTTTCTTCATAACTTCACCCTAAGCATCATTACAACCAAATAAAGTCCTTCTAACTTATGTTGCATGCATTGTTGATTGACTGATGGATGTATAACCAAGCTTATGATAGAAATATTCACGATATAGAGTCTGAGCGTAAACACTAGCCACATTGAGAGATGTAAGGCGTGTGAAATCCACTGGCAAAAGTTGTTTATTCTAAAAACTATCTTGTTAAAAACAAAAAAAAATATATATATTTTCATCATGAAAGTTGTTAACCATAGTAAAATATCAAGATAATAGAATTATGACGTGAACTCCATACCTTTTGGTCACCTAACTTGAGCACAACAGGGGATGACTATCAAACTGTCTATCTAGATTGTATTGAGCATAAAATAGTTCTAAAATGCAATAGTTTGTTAATTTAGACATATTATAACAAAGAGTTGGTAAGATGCAAATAAAAGCATCATCACAAAATTATGTTACGCTTTCATCACTAGAGACTAGTAATGAGCTGGTTGGGGAGTGTGATTAGCGTTTAAGTATGCATGTATTTTACCTATTTTGTGTATTATTTTGTGTACTATAATGTATTGTTTAGCGTATTTATATATAATTTCAAACTTTCTAATTAGTTATAAGTATTTATGTTTTCTATATAAATAAGAAGCATATGTATAATTCAACTTAACCATTATGTCTATTGTATATTGTTGAGGTCTTAAGTGGAGTTATATTTATCCAAATTTTATGATATTGAACACCTAAGACAATGTACTAAATACTTAAGACACTTTAGTGATCCAATTTTACAAGTTTGGATTGTATTTGTACTCAAAAGTGAAGACTCCATTTCTGTCCAATGTTTGGACTCAAAACACATTTTTATATTTGCACAATATCTGGAGCCTCACTAAACCAATTGAACCAATTCCAGTTGTATTTGATCACTAATTCGTTTCTCTACAACTTGTCTTCAGGGCTCAAGTGTCAAAAGTTTCGGCTTCAATGGTCAAAATGACAATCAATGCAAGGGCTTCAGAATTCCGCTATCTCAGTACACATGTTGGGAAACAATTCACCATAATTCACACAAAAGTACAATTTACACAAGACCAAAGCCATTGGTTAGCCAAGAAATTCATCAAGACACAGTAAAAATATTAAAGGCGTTGATTTTGTGCAAGCTGAGATATCTGCTTTTCAAGAGACCACCATAAATTCGCGGAGAAAAACAATCCAGTTTTACCAACTTCACTCTTCTGGTCATAACTCACAATATAGAAATCCTATGTTTGAGATCTTAGACTCCTTGGAAAGCTAATCCAACGGCCTACAACTTTTATTCAGAAGTCAAGATGAAATTCGGAAGGCAAGTGCAATTAAATTACTGAACTTTACAAGCCACGTGAATTGGTTGCTAAAGTCTCCATGATTCACTATTTGGAGGCCTATATAAAGAGCCCTTTAGCAACCCTTGAAGGAATCCCATTTTCCTTGTAATCCTTCTATCTTAGTCTAGTATCTCTCTTAGAAATATGAGTTCTTATTGTATTAGTATGAGTAGCTAAATATTTTACTAGAGTTAGGGATGAAGCTTTAGTAAAGTATTAGTAATGTTCTTGGTTATTCAATAAAGATTTTCAAAATTTCAATCCTTTAGTCATTTGAAGAGTTTTTAAGAGAGGTTTTAATGCGTCATTACTTTGATTTATTGTAGAACTATTTGCACAACAAATGCTTAGTTTTACACATCAACTATTGATTTTATAAACTTGTTCGAAGGTCTAAAGGTACTTTTCAAAAGTATTATATGTGCTCAAAGTTATATCTTCCGATTGAAATCACTTGATTGTTAGATTTCGATTGAGTTATCAAAGATAACCAAGATCGTAACTCTAGTATTTTTATCTAAAGTGGAATCCCGAAGCTCTAGTATTTTGTTACTTTATTTAAACCTCTCAACTAGATAATATCTTTTTCTTCCAAATCTCCCTGTGGTTCGACACTCGGTCTCCCGAGAAATTTTATTACTTGAAATCAACCTACAATTGGGTACGTAACTCTCAAGGAGCTATCAAGCAGGCCCTTCTGCTAAGGCCACTATCACAGAAGAGGGTTCTACTCTTCCCTCTACTGTTTTCGCTCCGACCTCTATGACTGTCAAGGAAGAGCAAGAGGAAGAGCCCCTGGCCAAGCCCTGTGAGAAGAGCAAGAGGGCTTCCTCATCTTCTGCTCTCCATAAGCCCGCTCTGAAGAGGACTCGATATTCCAAGCGTCAAGCTTCTTGGGCAGACGCCCAAGAGGAAATTTCTTCCGAACTTCTTGGTGCCGACTCATCCGTGGCTTCGGAGGAGGAGGAGAATTGGCCTTTCTCAAGGGGTTGAAGTCTCCCCGTGGTTTTCTCGGTCTTTCCAACTTACCTGCCAGTCATCTCCCGCCTATGGCGCATCAGAAATTAGTTGAGGTACACTTGTACGATACTTTTTTTCTTGTTTGTACATTTTTTGCTTTGAGTTATAGGCTCTAATTTGCTTGTTCCTTTTTTCCAGTTCTTGAATTTGCAGGATTTTCTTCTGGAAAGTGAGGATTTTTCTTCCCTTGATTCCCTTCGCCGGGATCTCAAGGGCAAGAGTCAGGAGTTGGCTGAAACCCTTCAAGAGCTAGGCCTTACTCGTACGCGCACTGCTGAAAAGGATGCTCAAGTGAACGACCTTGAGAGGTGGCTAGCTGGTGTTGAAGCACAGCTTGAAGGTGAGTACACACGGGGTTTGTATCAGCGTGTTGAACTATGCTGTCAGCGGCTCCTTACTACTGCGCTGCGGCAGTCATTCTTGAAGGAGATGCACGAAGGGTTAGTGGAGGCTTATCATGGAAGTTCCCTTTTTCTAGAGAACATAGCTCCCCATGTCAGTCATTTCTTCCGACATGGATTCAGGTTGGCCGTTAAGTTGGCTCAGGAGAAGGGTTTTACTGGGAGGATGTCACTCCTTCTCCCTATTTCAAAGGAGATCCTGATACGCCCGTGGATTTTCCTTAGTTTCTTCCCGTGATGAGAAAGGCCTACCTGCAGCTGTCGAAGGAGGGCTCTTTGGACCCTGCGTTCCCCTCAGCCGATCCTATGACATATGATCTTGTGTCTGTTGAGGATTCTACTCCTCTAGCTGACACAGGGGTAGCTCCGCCTTCCGTTGCTGGCACTGTTCCCTCTGTGCCCAGTGGCGGCGATGGTATGTGATTATGGCCGGCTATTTCCTTTGCCTTTCTGAAAACAATATCATTATCTTGGGACCTATGTGTCCTTGTTTAGAGCGCATGTGCTCTTTTTGAACAATCATTTCAGTTTTCTATGTTTTTTGCTACTTTTTGTTGACAATATTTCTGGACTTTGGCGTCCTCTTTTGTCTGCTCACAGAGTGCGTGCTCTTATTCTAAATTTCTGCTATCTTATATTCATAGATTGTGTGGCTGCTTTTTTGTTTTTTTCAATTTTGCTAACCATGGGAGTCTTGGGGCAGTGGGGTGTTACCTTTCTCCCTTCAAAAAATAATTATCTGTCTTTCTAAGATAAATTCTTCAAAATTCACATATCACATCTGGGAGGTCACAGAGCAAAAATTTGTGTTCTTCTCCCTTCAAAAAATATTTATCTATTTTTCTAAGGTAAATTTTTCAAAATTCACATATCACATCTGGGAGGTCACAGATAAAAAATTTGTGCTCTTCTCCCTTCAAAAAAAATATTTATCTGTTTTTCTAAGATAAAATTTTCAAAATTCACATATCACTTCTGGGCGGTCACAGAGCAAAAATTTGTGCTCTTCTCCCTTCAAAAAATATTTATTCTGCACGGCCTCCTAGAGCTAAAAATCAGAGCTCTGGGGGATTTCATTCATTGAATTTAAAAAGTGTTGCTTACATGATATACATGGGCTTTTGATTGAAAGCGGAATTGAAATGAGTACACCTAAATCCACTAAGGCGTAATATTTTTTCAGATTGACAATGTTCCAAGGACGAGGCATTTCATTGCTATTCTCGTCCTTGAGCTCATATGCTCCTTCTCTTAACACTCGAGAAATCACATACGGACCTTCCCAATTGGGCTCCAATTTACCAGTTGGTTTTAATGCATTTGCTCTCCTAAGGACCAGGTCCCTCTGCTCTAGGTTCCGACCTCTAACCTTCTGGCTGTAAGCGACTTTTATCAGCCTTTTGTACTTTTCTACTTTGAGTCTTGCAATTTCCCTTTTTTCTTCTACCAGATGCAGATTCTTTCTTTTCAATCTCTCATTTTGTTTCTCCTCGTAAATCTGGATATGGTGGGTTTCCATTCCAATCTCGGCAGGTATCACTGCTGAGGTACCGTAAACCAGGTTAAAAGGTGTCTCCCCTGTGGCTGTTTTGGAACCAGCTCTGTAGGTCTAAAGGATAGAATCTAGCTCGTCAGCCCAACTTCCATTGGCTCCCTGCAACTTGGCCTTGATCCCATTCACAATAGTTATGTTAGTTACTTCTACTTGCCAATTAGCTTGGGGATGTGCTACCGACACCCAACGTTGTTGCATTCCCATTTCCTCACACCACTTTTGCACTCTGGCTCATGTAAATTGTGTTCCATTATTTGATACCAGAACTCTAGGCATTCCAAATCGGCAGCAAATATGTTTCCACAAGAATTTGATGATGGACGCTTCGTCTATATTCTGGACAGCCTCTGCCTCTGCCCATTTACTAAAGTAGTTGATTAGGGTCATAATTGCATGTTTTAGCACTCATTTCTGTATGCTTTTGGTGATATTATGTTCATATTTGACCCTATTATGCTATATTTTGTGCATTTAACCCCTTTTGGCTAGAAAGTTGTGATTGTAGATGAAAATGAGCAAAACAAGGAAGAAATGAGCGAAATCGAGAAAAGTCCTAAAATCTGGAGTTGAGCCAATTGGTGCAGTTGATGTTCCATGTTGAAGAGCTTGAAGAGAGGGTCACAACGAAAGAAGAATCGAGTCAATCGGAGTTCTAGAGCTCAAGATATGACAAAAACAAGAAAAGTCGAGCGTGACCCAAGATAAGGATGCAACTCGGTAGGATGTATACTTGCGGTCGGCATCACCTCAAAGGGAGTCGCGCGTCCGCATTACTGGATCGGCACCTTACACCGCACACATGAGCGCGCGACCCAGCTCGGCAGCCATGCAGTTCATGCTCGGCAGATTTGAACCTCGCTCGAGTGAGGTCGGCAGCCTCCATGCTTGTGGTCGGCAGCAGTGCTGAAATTCGAGATTTCAGGGCCATTTTTGTATTTTCGCGCGTTTTAATGAGGGGCATCTTAGTAAATGATCCAAGGGTACTTTATATACTTCCATATCAGATTTCCAAGAGGGACATTATTCATTAGTCTTATATTTCACACAACATCATATTCTCTCTCTAGATTGGTAGAAGTTAGAGGTAGTTTCCATTTAGGTTCTTAAGATTTATACTTCCTACGATAACTTTTGATCTACCGATCGGATCTTCAATCCATTTGTTCCTACATTCTTGTAATAGCTAGAGTTACGTTTCTACCGTTTGAATTTCATTTTCTATTGGTTGATCGATTTCTAGCATTTAGAGGTAATTTGTATCTTTCCAATTTCCATTGTAATAGGTAATATTTCTACATTCCTTTATGATTCCTGCATAATGATGATGGTAGTTAGTCCAATTACTCTTTTATTTACACATTTAGCCATGGGCTAATTCCTTTGTGTTAGTGTATAATTCCTATAGAGTAATGTGGTGTTAATGTTGATCTTATGAATGCTATGAGTTGTTGTATGATCAATTCTCTAAATTGATGGTTTGTATGAATGTTTGGAATGCAAAATTGATTAAATGGGCCATTAGGAGTTAGTCTCATACGAGAGTTGGGCTATTTTCCTAAATCTTCTTGTTATTAGGCCAATGCATGCTAAGTGTTTGATTAAATTCCTAAGATAGTGAGAATTATCTTTAGTGAATTGGAAGAACAATTGGAGGCTCTAATGTGTATCTAGGGAGACCTTTACATGTTAGAGTGGCTTGCCAATTGATTATACAAGACCTCATTGCATGAGTAAGTGATACTACACCATGTGAAACATAGGATAGTACACTAGCACATCTCTCTCACAACTTGCTCACTTTGCGAATCAAGGTGATAGGTAGTTTACTCTTTTGACACATTAGTAGATATTAGATACCCATTCCCCTTTATTTGCTTGTTGATTTCTAATAGGAACAATAATCGTACCTTACTAATCCCCGTCTCCCTGAGTTCGATAAATATTAAACTTTGTCAAACTTGCCACGACGATATAGCGATCACGTACACTTGCGTGAAGACACCATTTAGGTAAATAAGTTTTTGGCGCCGTTATAGGGGAAATGATTTCGTTGTTAAGTTGGTGTTGATTGTTTACATTTCTTTTATTTGTTTTGTTTCTTTGACTATTCTTGGTGAGTGTTGATACTTGATTATTTTTGTAGGAGTTCACTTTTTTGAAGATGGGTGAATATAACCATTGCTCGTATTTCCCACAAGACACATAACCTCCTAATTACTTTACATATCAACCTTACCCATATCAACCACCACCTTCACAAGACAAATCTTATCCTTATCCTCCCAATTTATATTCATACCAAGATTCCTACTCTTATGAAGATCCATATTCCTACCCGCCACCCATTCCTATTCCTTGCCATCAAGAAGAAACTCCACCGAGTTATGTAGATGAGGCTCTAGCTCAAATTCTCAATCAATTGGAAGAAATGAGAATGGAAGGTAAAAGGTGCTTTGAGAGGACAAACAAGAAGTTTGATGAAATGTTCATGGCTCAAAGTCATCAAATCAAGAGCTTAGAGCTCCAAATGGAGCAATTGAGCATTCAAGCCAATGAGATGTGTGAGGAGAAATATGGGGGTAATGATGAAGTTGAAGGGGAAGTGGAAAGTATGGTGGAAAAAGGGCATGTGGAAAATGAAGATGATCATCATCATGAGAAGACTAAATCTCTTTCTATTCTAGATTGTATTGGAATTCAATTGTCTATTGAACATTCTCATGCTTACATTGACTATGAAATTCCTATTATTAATGATGATATTGCTTATAAATTTCCTCATGCTACATTGATTAGGAATCAAGAAGAAGAGAAGGATGAATTAGAAGAAGAAGAAAGAGAAGAATGTGAAAAGGAAGAGGAAAAAGAAGAAATTGATGAAAGTGAAGAGGATGATGAAGATGAGGATAAGGATGAGAATGATGAGTACAAGGATCTTTATGATCAAATTGATTTAGATATTGATGGTAGCAAAGGAGAAATCCTAAGTGGGATCAAAGAAGATAACGATGATTATGAGGAGATCAAATTTACTCATGCTCAAGATACCTCCAATCTTAAGAGTTTTACTAATCCTTTTTACAATTTCTTTGATTATGATATTATTCCTTGTTATGATGATATAGAGCATCCTACTCATTGTGTATGCCTTGATAGGAATCTTGAAGAAGAGAAGGAAGAGGTGAAAGAATAAGATGTGGAGGAGAATGAGATAGATGATTCAAGAGGAGGAGAGGAGAATGAACGAGAAGAGCAAGATGAATGTCCACTATGGGACATGAGCATAAATGGAGAAGAACAACAAGATGAAGTAGAAGATGAGCTTAAGGATGAAATGAACATTTCTAAACTCTAACACTCTTCTACTTGTGCTTTAATTGATAATGTTGTTCATTGTGAATTTGTCTTGCCTCTAGAGTTGATTGATAATAAGATTGAATTAAGAATTCTCTTGAATATCTTTGATAGTAGGAGATGGGGGTGGATTGATATGATGAGAAAAGAAGAAAATTCTTGTGCTTATAAGTATAAATTGACAAGGAAAACGGGTGTATGGGGTAGAAATCCTACTTATTTCCTTGATTATGAAGCCTTGAGAGTAGAAGTAGATGGGGAAGATGTTAAATATCCTTGGCCATTTAGCTAACATTGGTTCGTCCGGCTAGGGGATGTTAAATCCAAGCGCTAGATAGGAGCCAACCCATCCTAAAAAGTTTTCTTGCTTATTAGGTTTGCTTTGTAGGTTAGATAGTGTTATTTATTTTTATTTATTTCATATGAGGTAGTGTATTCTATTACCTTTGTTGGTGCATGTGATTTATCATAGTTTGAGGGATTGCCTCTTGGTATATATTGTGTTCCTTGGTTTAGTTGAGCTTATATATGCATTATTTGGTTCATTGATTCTTTGCAAATCCTATTTTCATCACTCTTTGCCAAACTTTTAGAATCCTTGATCCGAAAAAGTTTGGGGGGGTGTGTACGTTCTTAAAATTTTGATTTGCAATGATAGTTGACGTGATTTGTGAGCTCTAGAAAGGTGTGATTAGCAGATTTCTCTCTCACTTGGCCAAGAAGAAAGACTTTCGTGTAAGTGGCAAGTCACTCTCCTAGTCTTAATCCCAACTCAAGGTATGTCTCTACACTTACCCATATTTGTTTCATTTCTAAGTTTAGTTTGCTTGATTTTTAGATTGCTATTTGAGCTTAAGTGTTGATTCTTGTGGTATTGTGCTTTGATTGGTGCATCACTTTTACCAAACTTTTTACACCCTTGGTCCAAAAAAGTCAGATGCTTATGTGATGCCTCGTTTTTGCTTGTTGATTTTAGCCATTGTTGCTTGTTTTGAGTAGTGGACGCATGAGTTATGCTTATGGTTGTGTGGATGAGTTGAAAGTTCATTTTGGATGTAGTGGAGTTATGGCTTGATTCTTATCTTGTCTTTTGTGCTATGGATTTGATGATACTTGAGATTTTGATGATATGAGCATTTTTTATATGAGATGAGTCATGATCACCCTATACCTGTGAGTCTTGAGCCATTCATGCTCGTTTCAATCTTGAACGGATGATATTCTTTGATGTGAGTTCCAAACATGTGCATTATACTCTAGAACTTGGCTTTGGTCTTGTTTGAGGCTACATTAGACATTGATTTCACATGATATGATTTGAGGCATTTCTTTGATCTATATTGAGTTACTTTATCCAAGAATAGGCACATGATCTATGAGCCTACCTTGATATTATTATCCATTGCTCACCATTTTGTGCCTATTGACCTTTCCTTTGGCTAACCACACTTTAAGCCATTTTCCTTCCTTTTTGGAACTCTCTTGTCCCTATGATTTGTAGAGTGAAAAGAAGGAAGGAAGATTGGTGATATGATGAAGAACATGGTAGCCTAAAGCGGAAGATATGAAGAATTCAAGTATGCATGTATTGATGCAAAAATATGAAAAGGCAAGTGCTAGAAAAGCTAAAGGAAAAAGGTTGACTTTTTGCGAATTTAAGGTCAAGTTTGACTTTTGGTGGTAAATGGCTAAAAAAGTGCAAAGAAAGGGAAGAATGATCCTTGAAAGTGTGATTTTGAAAGAGCAATAAGAGTATGTGCAACATTGCATGAAGAGTTGAATGATCTCTACTTTGATTCCTTCTATGCTTTACTAATCATACTTAGTCACTTTTAACCATATGTTCCTTACCTACCAAAGAGCCAACACTACAACCTTTAAAAGTTCTCATTGATGTGTGATTGATTTGTCATATCAAGTGGTGGAGAATAGAGACTTGAGCCAAACCTATGGTAGTAACTGTATGTTATGTGATGTAAGAGAGCCTAAACACTTGAGGGTTGAGTGAAACACCTATCTTGTGAGGATCATGACTCATTGACTTGATATTGTGCTAATCGATTTGATTTTGATAGATGAGTGGATGATATTGTATCTTAGATTTGCTAGATACTGAGTGATGATTCTGTGGCATTGATCTTGTGCTTGATGCTTCATACATACAATTATTCCCCTATCATATCGCTTCGTTGCTCGAGGCCGAGCAACAATCTAGTTTGGGGGTGTGATTAGGGTCATAATTACATGTTTTAGCACTCATTTCTATATGTTTTTGGTGATATTATGTTCATATTTGACCCTATTATGCTATACTTTGTGCATTTAACCCTTTTTGGCTAGAAGTTTTGATTGTAGGTGAAAATGAGCAAAATGAGGAAAACACGAGCAAAATCAAGAAAAGTCCTAAAATCTGGAGTTGAGCCAATTGGTGCGGTTGATGTTCCATGTTGAAGAACTTGAAGAGAGGGTCACAACGAAAGAAGAATCGAGTCAATCGGAGTTCTAGAGCTCAAGATATGACAAAAATAAAGAAAGTCGAGTGTGACCCGAGCTAAGGATGCAACTCGGCAGGATGTATACTTGCGGTCGGCAGCACCTCAAAGGGAGTCGCACGTCCGCATTACTGGATCAGCACCTTACACAGTGCACGTGAGCGTGCGTCCCAGCTCGCCAGCCATGCAGTTCATGCTCGGCAGATTTGAACCTCGCGCGACCAAGGCGTGCGAGTGAGGTCGGCAGCCTCGAAGCTTGTGGTCGGCAGCAGTGCTGAAATTCGAGATTTCAGGGCCATTTTCATATTTTCACGCGTTTTAATGAGGGGCATCTTAGTATATGATCCAAGGGTACTTTATATACTTCCATATTAGATGTCCAAGAGGGACATTATTCATTAGTCTTTGATTTCACACATCCTCTCTCTAGATTAATAGAAGTTAGAGGTAGTTTCCATTTGGGTTCTTAAGATTTCTACTTCTGATTTCTACGATAACTTTTGATCTACCGATCGGATCTTCAATCCGTTTGTTCCTGCATTCTTGTAATAGCTAGAGCTATGTTTCTACCGTTTGAATTTCATTTTCCGTTGGCGGATCGATTTCTAGCATTTAGAGGTAATTTGTATCTTTCCAATTTCCATTGTAATAGGTAATATTTCTACATTCCTTTATAATTCCTGCATAATGATGATGGTAGTTAGTCCAATTACTCTTTTGCTTACATATTTAGCCATGGGCTTATTCCTTTGTGTTAGTGTAATACCCTAAGTTTTCATGTCCATATTCGCTTCACTAAATATTTTGTGATATTCTATGAGCTTATATGACACATTTATATTTGAATTTATGCATGGGCACAATTATATGTTTAATTGCTCGATACTTGCTATTAATTTATTATTTGCTCGATATATGTTTATTCTTGAGATTTTAGAATTTTTATATGCTCTTTATTTGTCTCTTAAAGTATTTAACTTAAGATTAAATGTAGTTTTTAATTTTAGTAATTTATTCATAAGATATAAGTGATAAAATGAAACTTTCCTTAAGAAACAATTTGTGTAATGTTTACTTAATATTTTATAGAATTAATATATAGACTTTGAAATTAATTTTGAACCTTAAGAGAACTTTAATATATTTTAGGATTTTAGAAATTCAAAATTATTACATAAGCCATGACATAAGCATGACCTAAGTGATTACCTAAACATTACACATCACCTCCTTAAACTTCCTTACTTGGAGGTTAAGTAGAAGGATTTAGAAAATTTTAGAAGTCTCAAGACAATTCCAAAATTACCTATAAATAGGGCTCTACATCTTCACTTTTGAACCATGAGAAAAACACACAAACATACATACTAACCGTGAGTTTCCAAGAAAGAAGAGGAGAAGAGATTTCAATCCATCAACACTTAGGTAAGCTTCTTAACTTCATGTTTAAGTAATGATTAAGATAGGGGCATGATTAGGTTATAGGAAATTAAGAAAGAGATGATAGAAGTTTGAAATCAAGTGATTGTGATGTTATATAATGTTCGCTTCATGTATTTCATATTTTAATTCATTCTTTCACAAGGTATGAGCTTAAATATGTTTATTTATGAGTTATTTATGTTCATAACTTGGAATACATGAAATTGTGTCAATAAATTTGAAGTTATGTTGAGATGATCATCATGTATGCATAAAAAACAAAATCTGGACCAAGTTTTGTTTAAAAATTCATTTTGACCGATTGATGCAGTGAAAAATTCTGAAAATATTTTACGTGATATTATACTGATTATCTAAATTATTTTTAAAATTTCGTAGCTATTGGAGTAATATTCGATTTTTGGAGATTTTTCAAAGATGAGCTAGGTTTTTCGAACTCTATAACCGAAACAGTAAAAATTTGCTAGGATTAAATCATAATCGATTAAAACAAAGTACAGTGATAAACTACATAAAGTTGGGAGTTTATAGTTAAAATTTCAAAGGTATTGGACTTATGATTGATTTATGGTGAATTTTCTATGTTAAGGGGTCAGAAATTGTTACTAGTTTGTTCTTCGTAAAAAATTGTAGCACTTAGTAAGGAATTTAAGAAATTAAAAATTATGGTATTAAACTAAATTAAGTTTTGTTTATGTGGTTAAAATTTTAGAATTTTTGGGAAAGTATTTTATTTTATATGAATTTTTAATTGATGGTTGCAGAAACTGAAATTATGTACGAATTGTTCGAAATGGTCCGTTTATATTTTACGGTCGATATTTCTTTAGGACATGTTATTTGATAATTATACATGATTAATTTATACTTATGATCTTTGATACAACTTTTGAATATGTATTGAGATTAAAATTGAAATTTTATGTGTATATCATATGAAAGATGTTGATATGTGAATTTCATGATTTATTTAAAAATGAAGGGATAAGTAACAAATTTTCTATCATTAAAATTTTCTTTGTAGGTTCAAATCTACAAGGTGGGGGAATCACTTCACTCTTCACAGAGTGTTACTTTTATTTACAATTGCATTTATTAAATATTGAATGTTAATATTTGAGTCTGGCCGGCTATCGACTGGCCCTGAGTTTGAGATAGTCCACCTAAATGGTGGCAACTGAGATAGTCCGGTCGCCCCGACACCACGGGTTGCTCGCACCACCCAGAGATACCCGGTGAAATCCCGGGGGCTCACATGTTATAAACATTGATGTTTTAATTTGTTCAATTGTCAAGAGATTCACCACTAAGTGTTTACAAACACTTATCCCTTCTACTTTTAATTTTTTTACAGATGCTGTGGATCCCGACGTGGGCGAATGAACTCGGCTGGCAGTGGCGTTTTGTTTTATATAAATTTAAGTTTAGAACGCTATTTGCAAAAATTTAAGGCTACGGCTGTACTTATTTTAAGCCTTCCGCTGTATAAACTTGTGGCGTATTTTAATACTCTATATATTATTTAGTAGCATTCCTACTTGTGCCACATCACATTTTTGTATTATTTAAGTGGGGATGTTACAGGTGGTATCAGAGCAGGTTAGCCTGCTAAAGAATCTTTTTTTAAAAAAAAGTGTGTGTGTGTTTTAAAATTTTAACAAAACAGCCGCACAGAGGTCATTCTCCACGACGGGATCAGGTAAGTGTTTCATAAGTGCTTAATTTTGTTGTTGTTATGAAATTGTGATTAATTGTATTTGATGAATTATTAGAATTATATGTTATAATAAACTTACGAATAAAAATTTGTTGTTAAAGAATGGAACAAGTACGAATGAAGGATGAGGATTTAGGAGCTTATATTGAAGAAATAATGTCACAGTATAAACATGTGCCAGTAAATGGACATTACATGGATTACGACTATTACTGTCATCTACTTCTGGATACCGTGCCATCTACTTGGTTATGTGCAAGCCTGGATATGCTTGATTATGTATTCGATAAACATGGACATCTGTGCTTTCCCTGTTTTACTTCAATGTTATTTTGTGAATGGGCTCAGTCGGGGACTGTCCATTTTACCCCGATTCATCTAAGATTTGAGATGAAGGAAGTTCAACAATGGTCTCCCATTTTTGAAATAGTACAAGAAAACTGTGGAAGCAGAGAAGCTAAGATCGAAGGCGGACAGGGAAGTACAGAGATGGAGATGAACAACGATAGTGACAGTGATGCCAGTACCAGCTCAATTGAGATGTGGGAGAAAGAGAAGGAGGAACCCGAGATAATTATCATTGATGATGATTAAATCAGAATCAAAATTATGTGTTTATCTGACCTATATATGTATTATGTGCCTACATGACACTTAGTATATGTCTAATATGAGCTAGATGTTTTGAATGAATAGTATATTTTGAATGTAATATTTGTGGTATAAGTATATGAAATATATGTTGTGGTTATAATTATGTAAATTAATTGTTACTAATAAGTTTGTTACTGATTAGAACCATGAGTCGTAGGGGGACCAGAACCGACCCAGAGATGAACGGTGATTTAGCATCAGTATTAAGGGAATTAGTTCAACAGTTAGGTCAGCAAGGCCAATCATCCCAAACATCTGCACCACCTCAAGTCCAAAACCATGAGAATAAGATTAGTCAGTTTAAGAAGTTTAGACCTCCAACCTTGACCGGGAAAAAGAATCCGATGGAAGTAGAGAACTGGATTCGAAGTATAGAAAAGATATTCACTTATCTTGGATGTGCGGATGAACAAAAGGTTTCATGTGCTATCTTTCAACTGACTAAAGATGCAGACTATTGGTGGGAAGCTCATTGTAGGACAATGGAAGAGGAGGATCGAACGTCAATTACCTGGGAGAAATTTGTGAAGGCATTGGTCAAAAATTACATACCACAGTCATTTTTGGATAAAAAAGAAACTGAGTTCTTACAGTTGAAGCGAGGAAGTATGACGGTTCAGGAATATGAAAAGAAGTTCAATCAGCTAGGACGTTATGCTTCTCATTTGGTGGATACAGATGAAAGAAAGGCTAAGAGGTTTGTACAGAACCTTTATCCGGAAATCAGGACTATTTTAGCAGAACAAGATATTAAGTCTTATGCTGAGATGTTTGAGAAAGCACAAGTTGTTGCAGCTCGTATGAAAATAGAAGAAGTGAGAAAGCCAGAACCACAACAGAATAAGAGAAAATGGGTCGGTACAAAACAAGGGAGAAATTTTAAGCAAGTCAAGAAAATAGCGGCAGTACCACAACAACAGAAGCCACCTAAGTGCAGCAATTGTGGAAAGAAACATTTTGGACAATGCCTAGAAGAAACGAGAATATGTTATAAATGTAAAGAACCAGGACATCTCATAACTGCGTGTCCAAGGTTGAAGGGACAACAGAGGATGGCACCTGCCCGAGTATTTTCCATGAACCAACAGGAGGCAATGGAAAATCCAGAAGTGATGGCAGGTATGTTTAAAGTGTCCCAAGTACCTGCGTTTACACTATTCGATACTGGTGCTACACATTCATTTATTTCTAGGAAAATGTTTGAACAATTTGAGACTGCTCGTATTATGGTAGAAGGAGATTTCCTAGAAATAAACATTCCCTCTTGTACTACGATACAATCCTTAGGATTGTGTAAAAACGTGATGATTGATTTTGAACATGCTTCACTCCCGGCAAATCTACATATAATAGAAATTAAAGACTTTGATATTATCTTGGGAATGGATTGGCTTATGGCTAATCATGCTCTCATCAAGTGCCAAGAAAAAGAAATATCGGTACAAGGACCAGAAGGTGTGAATTTTACACTATATGGTGCTAGAATTGGAATTATACCTAAGGTGATTTCAGCGATGAAAGCTCGAAAGTTATTAAGGAAATGAGAGAATACGGCATTTCTAGTAAATATTGTAGCAACGAACTTCGATGGTCCAACATTGGATGATATGCCAGTAGTATGTGAATACAAGGATGTATTCCCAGATGATTTACCAGGACTACCCCCAGATCGCCAGTTGGAGTTTACTATTGATTTAATACCTGGAGCAGCGCCTGTTTCGAAAGCACCTTACAGAATGGCACCAAAAGAATTGCAAGAGTTAAAGGTACAATTACAAGAACTATTGGATAAAGGTTTTATTCGACCGAGTGTATCACCATGGAGTGCACCAGTGTTATTTGTGAAAAAGAAAGATGGATCGTTGAGGATGTGCATTGATTATCAAATTAAATAAGCTTACCATCAAGAATAAATATCCACTTCCCAGGATCGAAGACCTATTTGATCAGTTAAGAGGAGCCTGTGTATTTTCTAAGATTGACTTGAGATCAGGATATCATCAAGTGAAGATTAAGGAAAGTGACATTCCAAAAATAGTGTTTAGAACTCGATATGGTCACTACGAGTTTGTAGTGTTACCATTTGGACTTAGCAATGCGCCCGCTATTTTCATGGATTTGATGAATCGAGTATTCCACCAATATTTGGATCAGTTTGTGATCATCTTTATTGATGATATTCTAGTATATTCAAAAAGTCAGGAGCAACATGCAAAACATCTTCGGATTACGCTGGAAACTCTGAGAAAAGAGAAATTGTATGCTAAATTCAAGAAGTGTGAATTCTGGTTTGATAGGGTTATATTTCTTGGACATACGGTTTCAGCTTTGGGAATAGAAGTTGACCCAGCAAAAGTAGAAGTTGTAAACCATTGGACGAAACCAACCAATGTAAAAGAAGTCAGGAGTTTTCTTGGATTAGAAGGGTATTATCGAAGATTCATTGAAGGATTTGCTCGGATTGCAAAACCCTTAACTCAGTTGACTCGAAAAGATACAAAGTATGAATGGACAGAAGAATGTGAAAGAAGTTTTCAGGAATTAAAGCAAAGACTAACAACAGCCCCAATTCTTACAATTCCTGAAGATACAGAAGGATTTACAATATACAGTGATGCTTCTAAACAAGGATTGGGATGTGTGCTTATGCAGAATGGAAAAGTAGTGGTGTATGCATCAAGACAATTGAAACCACATGAGCAAAATTATCCTACACATGATTTGGAGTTAGCAGCAATTGTTCATGCGCTCAAGATTTGGAGGCATTACTTATACGGAAATAAATGTCAGATTTACACAGATCATAAGAGTCTGAAGTATATATTCGAACTGAAGGAGTTAAACATGAGACAAAGAAGATGGTTGGAGTTGGTAAAGGATTATGATTGCGAGATACTATACCATCCCGGAAAGGCAAACGTAGTAGCCGATGCTTTGAGTCGCAAAGAAAAGGTCAGAATCAATACTTTGGTAGTGAAACCAACCTTGAAAGAAAGGATAGCAAAAGCTCAGTGTGAAGATACATTCTTGGAAAAGATGAAACAGAAAATCAAGGAAGGAAAAGCGAAGGAGTTTTCGACACAAGAAGATAGTACTCTAGTATGTCAAGGAAGAATATGTGTACCAGAAAAAGAAGAACTTAAGAAAGAAATATTGGAAGAAGCACATTGTACACCATATTCAGTCCATCCTGGAGGAACCAAGATGTACCAAGATTTGAAGAAGATATTTTGGTGGAAAAATATGAAGATGGACATTGGTAATTTTGTGCAGAAATGTTTGACCTGTCAACAGGTGAAAGCTGAGCATCAAAGACCATCAGGATTGTTAAAACCACTTGAGATTCCGGAATGGAAATGGGAAAATATTACGATGGATTTTGTGGTAGGATTACCCAAGTCAATGCAAGGGAATGAAGCTATTTGGGTAATTGTTGACAGATTGACCAAAACGGCACATTTCTTACCAATAAAGATGACATTTACATTGGACAAGCTGGCTCAGATTTATATCAAAGAAATTGTCCGGTTACATGGAGTTCCAATTTCTATTGTGTCAGATAGAGATTCACGATTTACATAAAAATCTAGCACAGTCTTCAAGAGGCAATTGACACTAAATTGGAGTTTAGTACAACCTTTCACCCCCAAACAGATGGTCAATCAGAACGAACAATTCAAACTCTGGAAGATATGTTAAGAGCTTGCATTATTGATTTTGGAGGAAGTTGGGAAAGATATTTGCCTTTGGTGGAATTTGCTTATAACAACAGTTATCAGACTACAATTAAAATAGCACCATACGAAGCATTATACGGAAGAAAGTGCAGATCTCCACTGTGTTGGGATGAAATTGAAGAAAAGAGATTACGAGGACCGGAATTGATCGAAGAGACTACTAAGGTAGTAAAGAAAATCAAAGAAAGAATGCAAGCAGCTCAAAATAGACAGAAAGCATATGCCGATAGGCGAAGGAAAGAATGGAGCTTTGAGGTCGGAGACAAAGTATTTTTAAAGGTATCACCAATGAAGGGAATTTTCCGATTCGGGAAAAGAGGAAAGTTAAAACCCAGATTCATTGGACCTTATGAAATTTTGGAACGAGTTGGGGATTTAGCTTACAGGGTAGCATTACCACCAGCCTTGGCAGGAGTACACAATGTATTCCATATTTCTATGCTTCGGAAGTATATACCTGACCCTACCCACATAGTAAACCAACCTGAACTAGAAATCGATACCAACCTAACCTATGAGGAAGTTCCTATAGCCATACTTGACAGAAAACTTCATAGATTGAGAAATCGAGATATTCCAATGATTAAGGTCCAGTGGAATAAACATGGAAAGGAAGAAGCCACTTGGGAAAGAGAAGAAGAAGTCTTAACAAAGTACCCCTACCTCAGTAATTACGGTAACACTTGAAATTCCGAGGACGAAATTTATTTTAGGGGGGTAGACTGTAATACCCCAAGTTTTCATGTCCATATTTGCTTTACTAAATATTTTGTGATATTCTATGAGCTTATATGACACATTTATATTTGAATTTATGCATGGGCACAATTATATGTTTAATTGCTCGATACTTGCTATTAATTTATTATTTGCTCGATATATGTTTATTCTTGAGATTTTAGAATTTTTATATGCTCTTTATTTGTCTCTTAAAGTATTTAACTTAAGATTAAATGTAGTTTTTAATTTTAGTAATTTATTCATAAGATATAAGTGATAAAATGAAACTTTCCTTAAGAAACAATTTGTGTAATGTTTACTTAATATTTTATAGAATTAATATATAGACTTTGTAATTAATTTAGAACCTTAAGAGAACTTTAATATATTTTAGGATTTTAGAAAGTCAAAATTATTACATAAGCCATGACATAAGCATGACCTAAGTGATTACCTAAACATTACACATCACCTCCTTAAACCTCCTTACTTGGAGGTTAAGTAGAAGGATTTAGAAAATTTTAGAAGCCTCAAGACATGTCCAAAATTACCTATAAATAGGGCTCTACATCTTCACTTTTGAACCATGAGAAAAACACACAAACATACATACTAACCGTGAGTTTCCAAGAAAGAAGAGGAGAAGAGATTTCAATCCATCAACACTTAGGTAAGCTTCTTAACTTCATGTTTAAGTAATGATTAAGATAGGGGCATGATTAGGTTATAGGAAATTAAGAAAGAGATGATAGAAGTTTGAAATCAAGTGATTGTGATGTTATATAATGTTCTCTTCATGTATTTCATGTTTTAATTCATTCTTTCACAAGGTATGAGCTTAAATATGTTTATTTATGAGTTATTTATGTTCATAACTTGGAAAACATGAAATTGTGTGAATAAATTTGAAGTTATGTTGAGATGATCATCATGTATGCATAAAAAACGAAATCTGGACCAAGTTTTGTTTCAAAATTCATTCTGATCGATTGTTGCAGTGAAAAATTCTGAAAATATTTTATGTGATATTATACTAATTATCGAAATTAGGTTTAAAATTTCGTAGCTATTGGAGTAATATTTGATTTTTGGTGATTTTTCAAAGATGAACTAGGTTTTTCGAACTCTATAACCGAAACAGTAAAAAATTGCTAGGATTAAAACATAATCGGTTAGGTTTATATAAAAATTCAAAGTACAGTGATAAACTACATAAATTTGGGAGTTTATAGTTAAAATTTCAAAGGTATTGGACTTATGATTGATTTATGGTGAATTTTCTATGTTAAGGGGTCAGAAATTGTTACTAGTTTGTTCTTCGTAAACAATTGTAGCGTTTAGTAAGGAATTTCAGAAATTAAAAATTATGGTATTAAACTAAATTAAGTTTTGTTTATGTGGTTAAAATTTTAGAATTTTTGGGAATGTAGTTTATTTTATATGAATTTTTAATTGATGGTTGCAGAAACTGAAATTATGTACGAATTGTTCGAAATGGTCCGTTTATATTTTAAGGTCGATATTTCTTTAGGACATGTTATTTGATAATTATACATGCTTAATTGATACTTATGATCTTTGATACAACTTTTGAATATGTATTGAGACTAAAATTGAAATTTTATGTGTATATCATATGAAAGATGTTGATATGTGAATTTCATGATTTATTTAAAAGTGAAGGGATAAGTAACAAATTTTCTATCATTAAAATTTTCTTTGTAGGTTCAAATCTACAAGGTGGGGAATCACTTCACTCTTCACAGAGTATTACTTTTATTTACAATGGCATTTATTAAATGTTGAATGTTAATTATTTGAGTCTGGCCTGCTATCGACTGACCCTGAGTTTGAGATAGTCCACCTAAATGGTGGCAACTGAGATAGTCCGGTCGCCCCGGCACCACGGGTTGGTCGCACCACCCAGAGATACCCGGTGAAATCCCGGGGGCTCACATGTTATAAACATTGATGTTTTAATTTGTTCAATTGTCAAGAGATTCACCACTAAGTGTTTACAAACACTTATCCCTTCTACTTTTAATTTTTTTACAGATGCTGTGGATCCCGACGTGGGCAAATGAACTCGACTGGCAGTGGCATTTTGTTTTATATAAATTTACGTTAAGAACGCTATTTGCAAAAATTTAAGGCTACGGCCGTACTTATTTTAAGCCTTCCGCTGTATAAACTTGTGGCGTATTTTAATACTCTATATATTATTTAGTAGCATTCCTACTTGTGCCACATCACATTTTTGTATTATTTAAGTGGGGATGTTACAGTTAGTGTATGATTCCTATGGAGTAATGTGGTGTTAATGTTGATCTTATGAATGCTATGAGATGTTGTATGATCAATTCTCTAAATAATGGTTTGTATGAATGCTTGGAATGCAAAATTGATTGAATGGGCCATTAGGAGTTAGTCTCATACAAGAGTTGGACTATTTTTCTAAATCTTCTTGTTATTAGGCCAATGCATGCTAAGTGTTTGATTAAATTACTAAGATAGTGAGAATTATCTTTAGTGAATTGGAAGAACAATTAGAGGCTCTAATGTGTATCTAGGGAGACTTTTGCATGTTAGAGTGGCTTGCCAATTGATTGTACAAGGCCTCATTGCATGAGTAAGTGATATTACACCATTTGAAACATAGGATAGTACACTAGCACATCTCTCTCACAACTTGCTCACTTTGCGAATCAAGGTGATAGGTAGTTTACTCTTTTGATACACTAGTAGACATTAGATACCCATTCCCCTTTATTTTCTTGTTGATTTCGAATAGGAACAATAATCGTACCTTACAAATCCCCATCTCTCTGAGTTCGATATATATTAATTGGTCAAACTTGCCACGACGATATAGGGATCACGTAAACTTGCGTGAAGACACCATTTAGGCAAACAGTAGTCCACAGCTACAGTCAGGAAAGCCCTTCCTCCAGAGGCCACTGGAAACTTCCCCACTATATCTATCCCTCATTTATCAAATGGGCAGGGGGAGTGCTTAACCCCCAATTCTTCTACTGGCACATGTATAAGAGGACCATATCTCTGACATCTATCACACTTTTTAACCAATTCTTTAGCGTCTCTAATCAGAGTAGGCCAGAAGTATCCAGCTCTCAATGCCCTGCGGGCTACGTCTTTGGCCCCTGTGTGGCCGCCCCCACACCCTTCATGTATTTCCATCAGTACATAATTACCTTCTTTGGTCGAGAGGCATCTCAGGTATGGTTGAGTAAATGACCTCTTGTATAGGTATTCACCTATCATACAAAATCTCGCATAGGTCGCTTTCTTCAGGGTGTCGTACCCCTCTAACCTTTGCCCAGTTCTCAAGAAATGCATAATAGTGACTCTCCAATCTTCTCCTGCCACTACTGCTCCTACATCTGAGGAGGTCATCCGACTCTCGGCTGTGACCAGAGTGATCTTTCCTTTGGCCCTTTCTGCAGAACTTGCCATTTTGGCCAGATAATCAGTCCATCGGTTCTCATCTCTGGGCACTTGCTCTATTCGTAATTCTTCAAACTTTCCCTTCAACTATTCCGCCAATTCTGCATATTTACCCATCTTCTCATTCTTTTTCTCATACTTTTCAGTAGTTGTTGGTTAACTAATTGGGAGTCGGAGTATACTACTGCCTTCTGAGCTCCCGATTCCCAGAGCATTCTCATTCCTCTGATTACGGCTTCATACTCTGCTTCGTTGTTCGAGGTTTTGAACTCAAACCGTACTGTGAACTGTAGGGCTTCCCCTTCAGGGGTGATGATCAAGATTCTAGCACCACACCCCTCAAGTGTAACAGAGCCATCTACATAGGCCTTCCAGGTTCTAACCTCTCGTCTCTGAGTTGTGTCCTGAATAAAGTCCGCCAAGGCCCAAGCCTTGATCGCGGCCCTGGGTTCAAACTCCACATCACACTTTCCTAGTTCCACAACCCATCTTACCATTCTTCCCGATAGGTAGGGTCTACCCATGATCTTCTGTAGTGGTAATTCAGATCTGACCACTACCTTGTGGGATAGGAAGTACGGTCTCAGCTTTCTGACCGTCACTTTTACGGCCAATGCTGATTTTTCAATTTCTGAATGTCTCAGTTCTGCTATTTGCATAATTTTACTTACATAGTAAATACGTAACTGTCTACCCCCCTCTTCTTGCAAGAGGACGGAGCTCAGAGCGCAGTCTCCTACAGAGAAGTACAAGTACAATACCTCTCCCTGCACTGATTTCGTCAGTAGTGGCACTTCAACCATGTATTTTTTCAAATCCTCAAACGCCTATTGGCATTTGGCATCCCATTCAAACTTCGCTCATTTTCTCAGTATTTTGAAGAAAGGAAGGATCTTCTCTGCGGCTCTAGAGATAAATCTGCTTAAAGCTATGATCCGACCATTCAGCCTTTGCGTTTCCCTCAGATTTCTAGGGGGCTGCATTTCTAAGACGGTTTTTACCTTCTCCTGGTTTACTTTTATTCCTTCTGGAGTTACGACGTGCCCAAAAAATTTGCATGTTCTTACACCAATGGAACATTTGGCGGGGTTGAGCCGTATCTGGTAGGCCCTTAACACTCTAAATACTTCCTCTAAATTAGAGGCGTGATCTCCAGTTTTAATGCTTTTTACTAGCATATCATCCACGTATACTTCCATGTTTCTTCCAATCTGTTTCTTTAACACCAAATCGACCATCCTCTGATACGTGGCCCCTTCATTCTTCAATCAAAAGGGTATCTTTACGTATCCGTAGGTCCCGCATGAGACTACAAAACATGCTCGGGGCACATCTACGTGGTCCATCCATATCTGATGATACCCCTGGTACGCGTACATCATTGATAACAATTCACACCCAGAGGTAGAATCTACCAACTGATCAATTCTGGGCAATGGGTAGTGATCTTTGGGGCAAGCTCTGTTCAGATCACGGAAGTCAATACACATTCTCCAATTTCCACTTCCCTTGGCCACAATCACCGCATTGGATAGCCACTCTGGGAATTGTACTTTCACAATATACTTTACCTTCAATAACATACCAACCTCTGCTCTGATAATCTTATCTTTCTCTGGACCGAATTGTCTCAGTTTCTATTTCACGGGTCTTGCATCTGGGTTAACATTCAAGCGGTGCAGTGCCACTGATGGGTCAATGCCCACCAGATCCTCCGACTGAAATGCAAAGAGGTCCACATTCTTTCTTAGGCATCTGACCACTGTCTCAGTTGTTTCATGCTCCATTTGGGTCCCAATTCTCGTAGTGAACCCCAATTTTTTTGGAATAATTCCACAGGCATGATCTCCTCTTTGGAATACATCTACATCTCTGGCTCTTCTTCTTTCAATTCTACCAATTTTATATTTTTCCCAAATGGGTCCTCTCCCATGTCAGCTCTCAAAGTACCTCTGGCTACTTTCTTCACAGTTTCGATATAGTATTTTCGAGAGTAGAGTTGATCTCCTCTGAGCTCTCCAACATCATTCCCTACTGGAAACTTCAACTTCAAGTGGTAGGTAGCTACCACAGCGCGGAAGGCATTCAGGGAAGGTCTCCCCAATATGACATTGTATGACGATGGTGAGTCTACCACCAGGAAGTCTATCATATTTACATTGAACAAGTGTGGTGTGCCCAGCTTTACCTGTAATGTGACCCGTCCTCTGGGATGTATTGCCCCTCCCGTGAACCCGAAGAGTGCAGTATCCACTGGTTTCATTTCTACATTCAAGTTCATTTTTTCGATTCACTCTTGAAATATAATGTCCGCAGAGCTGCCTGTATCCATAAACACCTTGGCTACATCATACCCACCTATTTCTGTGGTAATAACCAACGAATCATTGTGAGGCCTCTGGGCAAGGACCTCATCTTCAATTCCAAATCTGAATACCGGGGCATCTTCCTCCATATTCACCTGTCTGACCTCTCCTTCCCCCTAGAATTGTCTACTTCTGAGAGAGGCTTTTCTAGCCTGATTTGAGTCTCCGTCAGTGGGTCTTCACACTATCATCTGAATGAAGCTCCTTTTACCAACGGGACCATCCTTTCTTGGGGGTTCCATAATTTCTTTCCCCTTTTCTCCAGTTTCTTTCCTTTTGAAGTGATGCCTGTCTCTCTCCTTCTTTACGAAGTCCACTAGGTGCCCCCCACAAATCAACCTTTCAATCACATCTTTTAGATGCCTACAGTCATTCGTTTCATGCCCAAAGTCATTATGATATCGACAATAGTGTTCAGACCTGGGGTTCTTAGGTCCCCTCCTTGCAGAGAAATGGAACTTAAACTCTGGGTGGTCAACTACCACCTCCAGCATCTCCACTGGCTGCAATGTAAGAGCAGTGTTTGTCTCAAACCTCTCAAGACGGGCTCTGTCCCTTGCACCCTTCCCTTTCTCAGGTGTGCCTTTTTTCTTTTTGGACTCTCTTCTTTTGTCGGTACTCCTTTCCTCCTTCTTCATACCTCTGGCCTCTTCTAGGTTTATATACTTATCAGGTTTGACCTGCAATTCGTCAAAAGATTATGGCTGCTTCTTAGCCAGGGATTTGAAAAAATCCTCATCTACTAGCCCTTGGGCCAACGCATTCATTTTAACCTCGTCAGAGGCCGAAGTTACTTCCAAAGCCGCTTCATTGAAGTGAATAATATATTTTCTTAGACTCTCTTATGGCTTCTGCTTCAGGCTGAGCAAGTACAAAGAGGTTTTAGCTATTTTTCTGGCACTAGCGAACTGGTGCAAGAACAGGTCACTGAGTTCTGCAAAAGAGTGCATAGAACCGGTAGGTAACTGACTAAACCACTTCTGAGTTAATTTCGTCAGGGTCGTAAGGAACACACGACACTTGACCTTGGAATATTGATGCAACAAGGCCCCATTCTAAAATCTCAACAGGTGCTCTTGGGGATCAGTCGTCCCATCATACTCATAATTCAGAGTCTTGAACCTAGAAGGCAAAGGATTAGAAAGGATTTCATTAGTAAGGGGTGACCCTCCAGGGCGGATCCCAGCTCTGACCGTTTTCTCACAATGCTTTTTGATAGCTTCCTTCTCTTTCTGCAGAGAGGCTTTTGCACGGTTGGCAGTGGCCACATCGGCCGATTCAACTGCCTCTTCAGAGTCATCCTCGTACTCAATTAATTTAGAATTTCTCATATCACCCATACTAGCTCTGACCTTTGCACTGTCCTCTCTGGCGGCAGCTGCTCTGCCCATTCTGGTTCTAACATTTCCATCCTCTAGGACGTCTCCCAGAGGATGAGATAATGTGGCGGGCACGCTCCGGGCCCTAAATTCTGGCATACTCTGGGTCCCAATGGCACGAGCCTAGGACACGTCTGTGGCCGTCTACTCTTTTCTGCCCGCTATCTGGGGCGTTATCAGATTCAAAGTTGGGGTTTCTTGTCGCCCATCAGCCTATGCTATCTGACCTGTCAAAGCACGATTTACTATCGACTGAATGAGGGCTCTGAGATTATTCACAGACGGATTACCAAGTGGCGTATCCAACACCGGAGTGGAATTGTTTTGGGCTGTCACCACTGGAGCATTAATGCTCGCTGGGGTGTTCACAACCGCTTCAAATTCCGTATCTAAGTTGCGAGGGTTGGGATCAGTCATCTCTGCAATGCTTTATCATATTAGTTATATGTTTCTTCACAGGTAACAGGTATACAAAGTACCGACATACTCATCTCTGACCTTTCGATGAAGATCATATCCTGATATCCACAAGAAAAACATGGATCCAAAAGTTTGACAGGTAGTTAATATTCTCATATTGTCTAGTGACCTTAAGTACGAGGTTCAGCCATAAAAGGCGAGCGCTAGACATCTTAATCTAGGAATTCATGCAAGGATCTTCTTGCCTTCCAACCAAATAATTTTATAACAATGATCTCCCCATTGATAGTTTTACTGTTCATTCCAGAGACATATTATGGGGATTTAATATGGATATTTTCACCCTACATCGTTAGGAGGGAAATACCCTCCCATTATCACATTTTATTCATGATGGGTGAAGAGTATCTATCATAATAACACAATATTTTTAGACATACTAAAGAATCAGACACAAGACAGTCAACCATAATTTAACAATGATATTTTCATATTTATTGTTTCAGATTTAGGTGTATAGACATCAGATCTATATTATTTTCCTAGAAACAGCAAGGTTGTTGTCAAGATTCTTTTTTGTACATGGGAAAACTCATGCCTTAACTCCATTTCCCACAGACGGCGCCAGATAATAGGTTCTACATGAACACGTCATATTAATACATCATTGAGTCAAGGAGGAGGAAGATAAATACCTGGTATTCTCCTCCAAATATGATGAACACTATGATGTTTCCAGCTCTGATTCGTTTCGTCCACTGTACTCTGCCTTCTTCGCCAATCTGCAACAAAGTCGGGCCAAAAAGGATTCTGGCGTCGATCTTCCGAGGCTCAAGTTAGTATTTTAGACTACCATGGATGTAATAGTAACAATAATGTAGAGAAAATATCTGAATATGGGTGAATTGTCCTCCAAGAATGATTAAGTGTGCTATTTATACCCTTCTCTTCATCAAGGGAGGGTAAGGAAGTCATTTCATCTCTTTGGGACTACAAGGAGTGGTACACAAAGGTAGTGGAGCATGGCTACACTAAAATAGTACTTCTAGAGTGGACACATGGCGCCAGATTAGTGGCGGCCTTGTACTATTCTGATTCCTTCAGGGGATTTAGGCAGCTACATGCACCCAACATGGTATACTTTACCAGATGGCGACGTTTGTGCTCTAGGATCTAACAAGTGAATCATGAATCAATAATCACAGCGAATATGTGACGCTTGAGTGCTGGTAATATGATTAATCTCTCACCTCTGGACAGAGGTCACTAACTAGAAGTGACACAATGATCATTTACCGTGTTGATGTCGTATCGTTCCTTCTTCTGACCTCTGGGCTCTCCAGAGGTCCTCCCTTGAAAAAGGGCAAAAACTCTCTCAACCCCTGTCTAAGGGCTCATGTGTCCTGAATTCCTTGGATCTATGGGCCCAGATCGGATCATAGGAGATCCCAGCTGTCATCTCTGGGTGCGGACTATTTTGTCCACATCAAAAGGGTACGAAAATACCTCGAAGTAACAGACTCGTCGGAGGTGAGGGATGAGAAGAAGCATCCGGCTAAAACCCTCGATCAAAGAAAACCTCTTTACCTATTTTGGTAGAGCACGCCAAATGGTCAGATTGGAAAGAAGGAGTGAGAGAGAAAAGGAATTGATGTCGCTTTTATTAGGAAGGGTGAAAGGGGACGGAAACCAGTGTCCTCTCCTTGGACGTGTGTGTTGGGGAATTAATCGCGGATCTATTCGGGATTTCCAATAAATACAAATTTAAGCCTACAACTAACATCATGATTTAAATATAATTAAATCAAATAGTTGAACACCCAACAACAAGGTTTGCATGCAAATCCCCACACATGCGGAATAAAGGGGTTTAAGTGAATTTACTTCTTGATGACAAAATCTTGAGATAATCACTTCCGGCGCGCACGATCAACTTGATCAACCCAATAAGCCTTCTCAAGTATTCTCTTGCCCTTGCTCGTACACCCGGTGAGAGGCCATACGAACAATTACAACACAAGGAAAAAGAAAAATATTTGTTGCCCTATGTCTTGTGATTTTCGAAAATCACAAACAAAATTCTTGTATCTTTGTGAGCTCTCAAGACTAATATTTATAATAAGGATTCTAGGTTTAATTGTGGGACAAAAATAAAATATTGTAATAGCCTATTTCCTCACAAGGAAAGTCTTGAATACCAAGTATTCCAATTACCAAAATTAATTTTTCCACAAAATAATCCTCCTTATTATTTTAATGGGTAATTTTCGAAAATTATATACATGTGTATTAATTCAATGAGCTCTTTATTTTATTAGATATTTTTGTGTTCAAAATACATCTCTATTTTTCATAAAATATCTCATGAATTTAAATACACTAAAATTCAAAAATTACATTATCATGGGCACAAAATATTCCTTTTATTTTAATCACCTTGTTCATTGTTGGACATTTAATTGGGCTACTTGAGGGGCCTTTAGGAGAATTAAGATTGGACCTCCTAATGGGCCTTGAATTCTAACATTGAGCCCAATGTCATTCAACCCATTAACATTAATCTTACTCCACTATAGGATTAATGTTGCACTATCCATCTTAACCCATATTACAATCATATGGCTCCCGGTCATTATTTCCCGTATTTAAGATTCTCTTGTCCGTTAATTAATCAAGCCACTGAACGCTTTAATTAATTTAACATCTTAACCTTGGAGTAAGGACAACTCTTCTTTATCGTCATACCGGAAACAAATTCCACTTGCAAGATTTAGTATGACGAACGTTTAGAGCCCACAAAGGGGACTAATCATGCAAGACTCTCCAAGCACACGTTCCTCTGTATTAAATCTTAGCAACTGGCATGTTCTCAATGTGTCGCCCAAGATGCAAAGTATTGAGTCTCATTGACTCTCTACCCATAACAAATTAAAGCACCACGCACGGATTACACACAGTCCTATTTATGGGACAGAGGTTCAGAAATAAATGACCACTAAGGTCTAATTCTTCATCCCATAAATGAGTGCAGAAGAATTACCTCTTTGTAGGTCCTCTTCAATGCATCATCATGCACTAGTGTAATCCCTTGGTCATGATAAGCCAATCTGGAATTTACACATCAACTATTTACCAATGGGTGTTCAAATCCCATCTAGGTTGTGAATTTAGTACTTGTTACAAGACACTGATAATGTGATCTTGCTGTGAGTTATCCGGGGATCACCACATTTATCTATATTGTAACTTGTACTATTATTTGAACGTGTTGCAATAAATAAATAACATTCATACTATTTAAAGCACAGTGATAAAAGATTTATATAAAGCTTCAAAGATTCAGTTTAGTTATACAAAGTAAAAGCATACTTTCTAGTATAACCCTAACAGTGTGAAAGGTCGCGATCCTGGCAAACAAAAAGTCACAGCACATGAACGGCCATGATAACGTGATAACGGCCCAAGACCGAGGGCAGGAAACTAAAACCCTGCGAGCATTAAATAGGGGTAAAAATGGTAATCCAGTCCCATATGGAATGATAGAAAAAGCAGATAGCAGAGGTATTCCACTTAAACACCCTGTGGAATGTATTACTCAGAATAGAGAAGAGTAGTTGATCTGGACTAAATAGTCCACATCCTAGATATGACAACGAAGAGCCCCTCGGATTCAATCTCGACCAATGGGTCCAATGACTCTTGACATGTGAACCCTTCTATAGTCAGCAAGGGGGCCCCGCCCTCCTAGGAGGGGAAAATCTCCAGAGACCCCAGAGGTCAGAGAAAGACCTAAAATCCCCATTGCCCAGGAACGATATAACATGAACATGTAACCTCTTACTAGTGACCTCTAGCCAGAGCAGAGAGGTAAATAATATTATTAGCACCCATACGTCGCATATTCAAAGTGACAATCGCTTAATGATTCACTGGCTGGATCTTTGAGGATAGACGTCGCTATCCTGGAAAGTACATCACACTTTGTGCATGCGGCTGCCTAAATCCCATGGAGAAATCAAATAGTATATGGCTGCCACTAGTCTGGCGCCATGTGTCCACTCTAGGAGCACTATTTCAATATAGTCATGCTCCACTACCCTTGTGTACCACTCCATGTGGTCCCAGAACTGTGAAAAGACTTATCTACCCTCTCTTGATGAAGAGAAGGGTATAAATAGCACACTTGATCATTCTTGGATGACAATTCACTCATATTCAGATATTTTCTCTACATTATTGTTACTATTACATCCATGGTGGCCTGATATACTGACTTGAGCGTCGGAGGGTCGACAACAGAATCATTTTTGGCTCGACTTTGTTGTAGATTGACGAAGAAGAAAGAGTGCAGTGGACGAAACGAACCAGAGCTGGAAACAGAGCAGTTTTCATCTCATTTGGAGGAGAGTTACAGGTATTTGCCTTCCTCCTTCGTGATTTAATGATGTGTTAATATGACCTGCTCGTATCGAACTTATTAATACCAATAATATTGGGATAAGAATCAGAATATATGGTGCATATGGAGCACTAACGAGCAAAGGACAAAAAGAGAATCATTCTTGTACCAATGAATCATCAATAGTGCCACTTGGCACAATAGAACCTGACCTCAAAATGGTCCCCTCAAGTGGTCCTTCACGGCAATTAGGGTTACTACTCTGATATGACAATTGTGCCCTCAGGGTAGGGAGAATATATAAAAGTCATTTTGATTCATTATTAAATGCGCACACATAATTTTCTCCATATACTTCTTCTGCAACTTTTACCTATGAGAAAAGAGACTGACTTGCGCATCGGAGGATCAACGCCAGAATCCTTTCCGACTTGATTTCATGCAGGCTTTTACTGAATTATCATCAGAGCTATTCCAGAGGATTCAAGCCAATCATTCCAGAGGATTCAAGCCAATCACACCCACACGGAGAAAGACTCATCCAGACTAAGGATCGGTGAAATTTACTGCATCCCTTCATAATAAATTGTCCTTGATGAATGAGATATTTTTGTACACATCAATTGGCGCCTTCTGTGGAACATTTGTGCTTTGGTGTGAGTGTTCCATTTGAAATCATTTTGAAAACAAGAAAATGTTTGGAATAGTGATGTTGTTCCCTACAAATGAGAAGTGTGATTTTGTGTTTTCTGGAAAAAACTTTCGAAGAAAATTTATAGATAATTTGGATATGTAATGTGATTGTTTAAGATTTTGAATAAACCATCATGTGATTTCCAAACTCCCCGCCCTCCCCTTTGCTGCTTGTGCAATTCTCTGGAAAATAAAGTGTTGAATGATGCGATTGGAGTGAAAATATGATTTTTTTTAGAAAGTAAATTAAGATCATGTGCTATAAAAAATAAAATCAACAACCTGCAAGACCCTGTTGGCTGAGAGAAGGAACAAGACCCTGAAGAAAGCTGCCAGGACCATGTTGGCTGAGTCAGGACTGCCCAAGAAGTACTGGGCTGAAGCAATCAACACTGCTTGCTACAATCAGAACCGATCTATACTGAACAAACAACATGCTTAGACACCCTATGAAACGTGGAACAAGAGGAAGCCTCGCATCTCCTATTTCCATATTTTTGTGTGTAAGTGTTTCATCCTAAACAATGGGAAAGACCAGTTGAAAGCCTTTTATAGCAAGTCTGATGAGGGAGTGTTCTTAGGATACTCCTCAGTCAGCAAAGCCTTCAGGGTGTACAACTGTCGGACCCTTTGTGTGGAGAAAACACCTCATGTTGTGTTTGATGAGATTGCATTAGTGCTTAGAAAACAGGTTCCAAGTCCTGACACTGAGGGGGTTACCAAGAAGGTGACAAGACTGAGCCTGAAAGAAGAATCCTGAGTTCAAGGTCAAGCTTGTACATGCTCCCATGGGATGGGATGATGATGATGATCAGGATGGACCTCAGGCCAACCCTCAGCAAGCCCCTGCCGCAGAGAATGTTAAGTCTCAGATGGAGGCACAGACTCAACCTGAGGTAAGGACTGTCGGTGATGATGCTTCTCCACCTGAGACAGTTACTGAGTCCAACTTTGTGGGGGGAAACAATGTACCTGACATTTGACAACCCTCAAGGAATGACTCAGTGTCCCTGGTTCTTGCTCGTTCTGCTTCTTTGCCTATTATTGAGACTAACATTTTAGGATTAGGTGAGGGAACGTCAGAAGCTGCTCCCAGTGCTCCAGTCAGCAGGAGGCATTGGCTTTCTGATCACTCATTGGCAGATATCATGGTGATATCAATGACGGGGTCAGGACAAGGTTGTTCCATGGCGAGAGCGCTATGTTTTGTTGTTTCCTATCTGATCAGGAACCTAAGAACATAAAAGAAGCTCTTGTTGACCCTAATTGGACCGTGGCCATGCGGGATGAGCTCAATCAGTTTGAGCGGAATCAGGTTTTGGAGTTAGTTGATAGACCTAGGCGTCAACATGTCATTGGCACCAAGTGGGTCTTCAAGAACAAGAAAGATGAGAAGAATATTGTTGTCAGGAACAAGGCTAGACTGGTGGCTAAGGGTTACTCTCAGGCCGAAGAGATCGACTATGATGAGACCTTCGCTCCAGTGGCAAGGTTATAGGCAATCAGGTTGTTCTTAGCATATGCAACATTTAAGAAGTTCAAGGTGTATCAGATGGATGTGAAGAGCACTTTCCTTAATGGAATTCTGAACGAGGAGGTTTTTGTGGAGCAACCTCCTGGGTTCGAAGTTGGTGACAAGGTGTATCACCAGAAGAAAGTACTTTACGGCCTAAAACAAGCTCCTAGAGCTTGGTATGATACGCTCTCCCAGTTCCTGATCGACCATGGGTTCGTGAAAGGAACAGTGGACAGGACCCTATTCAGGATATCCGAAGGGGAGGACATTCTCTTGGTCCAAATTTATGTCGATGACATTATTTTTGGATCACCGAACCTGAGGCTCTGTGAGAAATTCTCAACGCTTATGACGGGGAAGTTTGAGATGTCAATGATGGAAGAGATGAACTTCTTCTTAGGTCTTCAGGTCAGGCAAACTGACTCCGTAATCTTCATCAATTAGTCCAAGTATGCGAGGGACCTGATTCAGAAGTTTGGAGTTTAGTCCAGCAAAGTCTCACGTATTCCCATAAACACAAACGAGAAGCTGGATCCTGACAAGGAGGAGAGCTCAGTAGATCAGACTGAATATAGGGCACTGATTTGTTTATTGTTGTACCTGACTGCAAGTCGTCCTGACATCATATATGCAGTTGGAGTTTGTGCAAGGTATCAGTCTGATCCAAAGAAGAGTCATCTAGAGAGTGCCAAAAATATTCTGAAACACATGTAGGGTACAATCAATTTAGGACTTTGGTATCCCTCTGATGAAAACCTAGAACTGACAGGTTACTCTGATGCTGATTATGGAGGTTGTAGGATTGATAGGAAATCAACTACAGGCACAGGTCAGTTTCAAGAGAGCAACTGATCTCTTGGTTTTCCAAGAAACAAACAAGTGTTGCAACGTCTACAACTGAGGTCTGAGTATATGGCGGCAGGCAGTTGTTGCTCCCAAACCCTTTGATTGAAGCAACAACTGAGAGACTACCAAGTAAAGGCTACTGAAGTCTCAATTTATTGTGACAATAACAGTGCCATAGCCATATCCCAAAACTCAGTCTTACACACAAGGTGTAAGCATATAGACATCAAACATCACTTATAAGAGATCATGTTGAGAAGAAGGATATAAGGATGGAGAGGAACCCTACTGACAAGCAGAGAGAAGACATCCTGACTAAGGCATTGCAGTTTATTGAGTTGTCAGTAGAGTTAGGACTTCTTAACCCAGGTGTAGAGGATTCAGTATGAATCCTTGTTCTGGATTGAACAAGATGGTCAGGAAGAATGATTAACTCAGGATCAGGTTGCAGAGAGATTGATGGCTTCTAGGTGGAACAGACGTCAGAATTAAGATCTTCAGGATCAGGATGGTTTTAGGTTCGGGACACAGATTTCAAGGCTTGTCACCCTGATCGGTCTCACGAGGTATCAGTCAGGTTTCTATACTTGACTGATTGATATGTTTTTCTGAACTTTCTTTCATCATGACTTGCTTGCGTCACTTCTGAAACTGTCTAACACCCCATCAATCAAAGGGTTTTTAACTCACATCCTCAGCCATTCATTTATTATTCAATTTTTATTAAATGCAATAATGTGTATTTATTTCAAACGTCCTCTGACACGCATTAAATGCAAAGTGGGTGGGAACAGGTTTAGATAATGTTTTGAATTATTACTTTCGAAAACTGAATTGGTCCGATATTTTGCACTTATTTTATTCTGGATATACCCCTTAATCTTATCCGTTGAATTTCTAAAGACCTTTAATCTAATCCATCCATTAAAACTGAAATCTGGGTATAAAAGGAAGGTTTATTTATTTTGCACACTTTATTCACTCATATTTTCTTTACCCAAACTCTTTGCAATTAACTATCTCTCAATCTTTGTATCCATGCTTCTTCTGCACCCACCATGTTCGTTGATGACGCCAAGAGATTCCACGCAACCATTTGTTTAGTGGAATCGAAGGTTACGTATGAGTGGTTGGTCGATTTCTCCCATCGATCATCCATTTCGGAGCTCAGACAGGTTAATGGTGCCATCAGATTGCTGGTCTCCTTGATTTCATCTCAATCAAGCCAGCAAAGACCTGCCCTCATCATATCGCTGCTTTCTATGTAAACATGACTCAAAATGACGATGGTGAGTGGGGATCAGTGATTCCACTCAGTAGAATGGTTGAGAAGGATGGTAAGAGATTTGTTCAGCACTTCTCTGAGAAGGTGAATGTGAGGGACTTGATCAGGAGGACATTCAAGCTCCCCCACTCCACTGACAAGAAACAACTGCCAGATCCATCAGCGTACAAGGCTGGGAATGAGCAAGTCTACCTTGACACCTACTTGATCGAAACTCAGGAGATTTTTAGCAAGGTGAATAAGAAGCTCCTGATGCCTGCTTATAAGCTCTTGTTTGAGGTATTTGTTCAGTGCATCATGTGTTTTTTTGGGGGGATGGAGCAGATCTCCCAACCCAAGATCAGAGTGATGGCGGCCATGGTTGAGAATGCCAAAGTGGATTGGGAGGAATACTTCCTTCAGAAGCTGGTTCAGGAGTCGATGAAAGTGGAGCGCAAGGGGGATCAGATCTTCTTTGCAAAAAATCCCCACTTTTGATCGAGGCTCTCAGTAATGCTCCAGAGCCTGCAATTTGGAGATATCGATCAGGCTGAGCTGATCGACTTCAAAGACAGGCACATTCTCTTTCAGAATGCTGCTGAGACGGTGAAGAGGATGAACGACACTGAGATTAAGAAGGTGTCAAAGGGGAAAGGCAAGGGAACCAGCTCGTAGGCTCAGGAGGAGCCAGCCAAGACTACCCCCAAGAAGGTGATGGTGAAGGGGATTAAAATCACTGAGCCAACTGAGAAGAAGATAATGCTGAGGGATGAGTCCGAGACTGAGTCGGACATCCAAGAGCTAAGGCCAGTGACCGTTGCCCTACCAATCTCTTCCACTACCCCATCAGTGCCAACTTCATCAGTGGCACCAGTTACTGAACCCCCAACAGAGCCGGAAGGGGCTCAGGAAGCTGAGAAGAGCCCTCAGAAGGAGGTGACTCAGGCCCAAGGGGAACCTAAAGGCGGAAGTGATGGCTAAGGTGGTGAGGTTACCACTGGTCAGTCTGAAGCACCTTTTAAGACTGATCAGGAAGTAGCCGAGACCCATATCACGGAGGTGGTCCATGAAGTGGAGGAAGAACATGGAGAGAAGGAGGCTCAGGTTGAGCCAGTTGTGGAGGTGGAATAAGAACCAGTGGTGGCCCAGGAGGGGCAAGAGAGTTCAGATGATGGCTCGAAGGAGCATCAGGAGGTCGAGGGCATGGAGGCTCAGGAGGAGCTCCATGATGAGGATGTGGAGGACAACCAGGGCAGAAAATGGGTTGTGTCAAATGAAGAGGAAGAGTCTAAATCTGAACATCAGGAGGTCCCGATGCCACCCAGATTGACCCCAGTTGAGCTGGACGTCAGTTCCCAAGCCATCAGATTTGCTTGCTAGTATCTGCCAGACCTGAAGGATCCCTATGCTGAAGAAGTGATTCAGCTTAGGACCTTGGTGATCATGAGAAGGGCATCCTTTCCAGAGTTGGCTTCCCTGATTGAAGCAAAGGGAATTGATCGGCTTAGGGACCAGGAGCAAACACTGTGCAACAGATTCAACATCCGCTCATTTGCTCAGGTACTGATGAAGGATGATTTAATCAAGGTTGTCAGGGTAAACAATCCTCAGCCCAACCCTCCTACAGAACCGGCGATAGTTTTGATAATTGGGGAAGGTGCACGCTCAGGAACAGGTGCACCGGATGATGACGCACTCCCTGGGGCCGGGACTGCTGAGGCTCAAGGAGAGGCCCCACTGACTGAGTCTGCAATGCCAAAATCCACCAGGAGGAGGAGGAAATCTCGAACCATCTCGGTTGGAGTTTCACTTATGGCGAGAAACATCCTCAGCAAGCTTGATTGTCAGTGTCAGAAACACAAGAAACTGACATCTGAAGTTCTTAGTGCTAGGAAGGAATCACTTGACAGATTCCTGAGCATTGAGTAACAACGATCCACTGAGCTCACTACTGACACAGTCCAAACAATGATAGACTCAGCCCTGAGTGGCCTTGATGACAGGATAAAGGCGCTCATTGCTGAGGCTCTATAGTGGCAGGAGGATGTTAGTACCTTGGTTTAGATTTTGATGTGTGCAAAATAATGTGTTTAATTTGATATTTTGATCTAACACTTGTGCTGAGGAAATTGGTGTTTGAAACATATAGTTGTAAGTGAAGTCTGTAGTTGTGTATTTGATCAATCTACAGCCAGACATGATCCTACAGCTGTAAGGTTTCTCTACAGCCAATTTTTGATATTGACAGGACTCCACAGCTGCAAGGTTGAAGACTCTACAGCTGCAAAGAACCGTTTGAAGAGATGGTACGAGTCAGAGATTAATTGACGATAATGAAGACCCTTAAACACGATTAGTGTAGCTCTCAAGCACTCACTAAATTGTACTTAAGTGGAAGTTATTTCTTTGATTCTGGAGGATAATGAAGATTAGTTACAAGGAAGGCCAGAATTCTGAAGAAAATGACATAGTACAATCAGTACTATCCTGTGTGAAGGATGAGGACCATATCACACATGCCAATAGAGAGAGAGGAGCCTTATCTGAACTTCAAATTTGAAATTCCCAATGGATAAGACACTCCACTGAATCTATAAATAGAAGAAGTCCTCAGAGAAAGCAACAACAACAACCCTGAGCCTACAAGCATTCAACCTAAGAAAATCTACAGCCAGCAATATTCTGAGAGAGCTTAACTCGTTTTATTCTTTGTGATTCATAAGATAGTTGGTTAGGATTTTCTTAGTAAGAATCACACCCTTTTGTTGTTGTTCCCTCACCTACTTTATATTTCTACTTAGTGTAGATATCTCTTTGTGAGCTTTTGTGAGAATCTTTGTGAGTTACATTCTGAGTGAATAGGGTAGTTTAATCTTTTTTTAGAATAGGAATCTGAGTGAACCTAATTCTAAGGGGGAACCAATGGATGTAGGTGGTCTTTTTTATAGACACTGAACCACTATAAACCTGGTCTATTTACTATCTATTATTTATATTCTTGTCCTGCATATTTAATTACCTTGTTACATTCATCATTGTTTTAAAAACTGAGTGCAAAAAACATTGTGATCTTCACAAGAGAATAACTGACTCTACAGTTGTAGACTTTCATAAGTCACTCAGCTGCTAAGTTTAGTTTATATTGTTTTTCATTCACTCACTTTATTCCGCTCCACATTAGAGTATTCTCAACACAATTTTAATTGTGAGAATTCCTCTGATATTTTTGTCTACAAGTGATTTGTTATTTTTGCAAGTTTTTAAACTCTGCAGCTGCAAACTTCTCTAAGTCCATAGTTGTAATCTTTGTGGTCCAGTTTTAAAACTCTTGTAGACTTGTTCTTTTTAAACCTCAAAAAGGCTACTGTAAGGTTCTAGATTCCAACCTTTTGAAAAGTTTGAAAAATCTTATTTTGGACTCAAGGTCTATTCACCCCCCCCCCCTCTAAACCTTGACCACTTTAAGGGACCAACAGGTGGTATCAGCGCAGTTGGCTTGCCACTGCATTGATCAGTACCTAGTTAGATCCTTTTTGGCTTTTGAAAAACACACTTGCATACTTGCATGGCTCCTTAGATGGTGAAATCCAAGGTTCCAATGTTCTGTACTGAGGATTGTGATGAATGGAAAATTAGAATGCAAGCACATTTGTCTGCAATCAATGATGAGATGTGGTCTATCATAGAGGATGGCCCTATACCTATTGTGAAGGTCAATACTGCAGCTGATCAGTCAGCTGGACTAGCTCAGATTATCCCCAAACCCAGAAGGGAATGGACTGAGGATGACAAGAGAAGGTCCAACCTTGACAATGTTGTAAAGAACACTATTTATCATTCACTTGATAAAATTGTGTTTAGCAAGATCAAAAACTGCAAAACATATATGGAAAAAGTTGAAAATGATTTGTGAAAGAACTGAACAAATCAAGAAAAACAAACTCATGATAGCAGTTCAAAACATTGAAAACTTCAAGATGGAATCTGGTGAAACTCTTGAAAAGTTTGAATCAAGATTCATTGAGATTCTCAATGAGCTAGACTCACTTGGTAAAGAGTACTCACAAAGAGAAATAAACATGAAAGTTCTCAGAGGCTTACCTTCTGAATGGGACATGAAGGTCATTGCTATGAGAGAATCAAAGGATTTATCTAAGATATCCACCTTTGAATTCTTTTCAGACCTCAAAGCTTATGAATTTGACATAAGCAGAAGAAAAGAACCTGACAGCAGTAAGGTTGCAGCTCTAGTGGCTGACAATCCTACAGCTACAAGTTCTGATGATGAAGACTTGGCTCTTTTCATAAAGCAACTCAAGAAGTTTTGCAAATGGACCAAAGTGAAGCAGTTCACACCAAAGGAATATGGTAAGGTGAAATCTACAGCACCTAACTCAACTTATTTGTGATATAACTGTAGAAAACCAGGACATTACATCAAGAATTGTCCTTATCCCAAAGCTCAGAAGTACACTGATGAAGAAAAGAGACTCAGGAAAGATAGAAAGAAAAAGTTTGACAAGGAGAGAATTAGAGCACTACTTTCTAAGTTTGATAAAAACCAGGAAGACTGTCCCTCTTCTTCTCAAAAGTCAACTGCAGATTTAGAAGACTCTGACTCTACAGACTCAGATGAAGAAGTATGCTCATCATCATCAAGTTATATTACAAAAAAGGATTCTTCCAGTGACATGCTAAGTGCAATCCAAAGACTCCAAGAGGAAAATGAAGATCTTAGAATAGATAATCACATTGAAAGAGAGCATGTGAAAGCTTTGTTAGCTGGAGTGGAAGATGCTGAGAAACAACTGCAGATTCTACAAGAACTGAAGGAAGGTTACAGTTGTCTGAAAGAGGAGAATGAAGAACTTTTCAATGAAGCAAGTTGTAGAGCTGCAGATTGTGCTGAATTGAAGGAAATAATCAGAAGTCAAGAATTGATTATAGCTGAACTTGAAGAATACAATGCTTATTATCAAAAGAAGCTAGATTGCTTTGGAAAATCTTCTAAACAATTGAAGAAGATGCTATCTGAGCAAAGGCACTCAAAAGATTTGACTGGAATAGGATATAATCCTTGTGTCTGGATGAAGTACTTGCAAAACTCAATTCCTAGACCTGAGAGAAAGTTCATCAAAGAGACAACCCCTGAAGAAACTGTAGTCTCAACTCTACAGCTAGAAGATTTGAAATTCTTGAATTCATTCAAAGAATTGTCACCAAGAAGACAACAAAAGATCAAGGAGATCATGGATGACTCTGAAGAAGATGTTTCAAATATATTTCGAAACATAACTATGAAACAAACTGCAGAATCAAACCTACAGTCAGAAGAAGAAGTCTATCATAGATTGGATATGGAAAGAAGACTTAACTTTGATAGATTCTGGAATGGAAATATGTCAGATATGTCTACCTCTTCAAGCACTCAAAGAGGAGGATCAAGCAAGAAC
>JAPKLY010000279.1:233359-290573 GCA_026898435.1 Prunella vulgaris | reverse complement strand
ACTTGTGAACAACAAACTTGTAAGAGGTTTGCCAAACACTAAGTTCAGGAAGGAACACTTATGTGATGCTTTTGTCAAAGGGAAACAAATCAAGAAGACTTTCAAAAGTAAGACACACTCTAGCACTTCAAGAACACTTGAATTACTGCATATGGATCTCTTTGGACCCATAGAACCAGTAAGTAAAAGTGGGAAGAAATATACTTTGGTTGTTGTAGATAATTACTCAAGATTTTCTTGGACTGTACTTCTAAGAAAGAAGAGTGAAACTCTACAGCGATTACCAGAATTGTTAAGAAGGATTCAGAATGAAAAGAATCTGAAGATTGTGAAGATCAGATCAGATAGAGGAACAGAATTCACAAATCAAGTTATTGAAGAGTATTGTTCACTTTATGGTATTGTTCATGAATACTCTGCAGCTAGAACCCCACAGCAAAATGGAGTTGCTGAAAGGAAGATTAGAACACTCAAGGAAGCTGCAAGAACAATGATTGTTGAAGCAAAGTTGCCTAAGAAATTTTGGGCAGAAGCAACAAGTACTGCATGTTATACTCAGAATAGATGCTTGATTGTTATGGATCATAAGAAGACTCCATATGAGCTATGGAAAGGAAGGACTCCTAATATTTCTTATCTACACATTTTTGGATGCAAATGCTTCATACTGAATAATGGGAAAGAATATCTTAAGACTTTTGATTCAAAGTCAGATGAAGGTATCTTTCTAGGTTATTCTAATGTTAGCAAAGCATTTAGAGTGTATAACAAGAGATTGATGATTGTGGAAGAGTCACATCATGTTGTTTTTTATGAACAACATAGCTCCCTTGAAGAAATTGTTGAAGACTCTAAGGAGGACAACTCTACAGTTACAAGTTAATATCAATATGTTGAGATCAAAACTCCTGTAGATTTGACTAACAAAGGCTTGGGCAATATAATTGTTGAATTTCCACCATTAGAGAATGTAGAAGACCTAGTCCATGATAATGTTCAAACAGAAGTAGAGGCACCAACAAAAGGACTGGATGAGTCTGCAGTAGGTGAATCTACAGCTGTAGAGAATAATGATCAAGGATTAGAACCTGTGTCAGATTTAATTTGGTTGAAAGATCACCCCCCTGAGCATGTAATTGGAAACTCATCAGATGCTGTAAGAAGTAGAAAACAAATCCATGAGGCAATGTTTGCTACATTTCTCTCATCTTCAGAACCTACTGATATTCATGAAGCACTGGAAGATGTCAATTGGATTATTGCAATGCAGAAGAATTGAATGGTTTTGAGAGAAATCAAGTATGGGAACTTGTTCCAAGACCTAGGAATCACAAAGTGATTGGAACTAGGTGGGTATTCAAGAACAAACTTGATGAAGAAGGAATTGTAACCAGAAATAAAGCAAGGTTAGTAGCTCAAGGCTATTGTCAATCTGAAGGCATAGATTTTGATGAATCATTTGCCTCAGTTGCAAGATTAGAAGCTATAAGAATCTTTCTAGCCTATGCTGCACATATGAACTTTACAGTCTATCAAATGGATGTAAAGAGTGCATTTCTTAGTGGTTTACTTTCTGAAAGAAGTGTATGTTGAACAACCACCAGGATTTGAGGAATCTACAGCTGAAGATAAGGTTTATAAGCTTAGAAAAGCCCTTTATGGACTTAAACAAGCACCAAGAGCATGGTATGATACCCTATGTCATCATCTGATCAAAAATGGATTCAAAAAGGGATTGGTTGAAAAAACCTTATTCAGATTACAACATGGGAATGATATTTTGCTTGTCCAAATCTATGTCGATGACATAATCTTTGGCTCAACCAATGAAGAATTATGCTGAAAATTCTCTAAGCTCATGACTGAGAAATTTGAAATGAGCATGATGGGAAATCTGAATTTCTTTTTGGGATTACAAGTTAAGCAATAGAGAGATGGAATTTTCATCAATCAAGCTAAATATACTCAAGAGCTTATAAAGATATTTGGAATGGATAGTTCTAGGCCTACCAATATACCTCTGACACCTTCTGTGAATCTTGACAAAGATGAGAATGGCAAAAGTGTTGATGTAACCAAATATAGGAGACTAATTGGATCATTGCTATACCTTACAGCTAGCAGACCTGATATCATGTTCGCAGTAGGTGTATGTGCTAGATTCCAACTGAATCCTAAAGAATCACACTTGAATGTTGTGAAGAAGATCATCAAGTATATCAAATCCACACAAAATCTAGGATTATGGTATCCTAAAGAAGGAGGAATTGAACTTATTGGGTACACTGACTCAGATTTTGCAGGCTGCAAGATTGATAGGAAGAGTACTAGTGGGATTTGTCAATTCCTAGGTGAAAGGTTGGTGGCATGGCACAGTAAAAAGCAGAATTCAATTGCTCTTTCTACAGCTGAAGCAGAATACATTGCTGCTGGAAGCTGTTGTGCACAAATCTTATGGATGCAATATCAATTACAAGACTATGGGATTGATTCAAGAGATACAACTATATTCTGTGATAATACAAGTGCTATTGCTATTACACAGAATCTAGTTTTACACTCTAGATCAAAAACACATAGATGTAAGGTATCATTTCATAAGAGATCATGTTGAAAGAAAGGATGTGAAATTGACAAAGATTCATACTGATTTGAATATTGCTGATATTTTCACTAAACCATTGTGTCAATCAAGATTTTCAATATTGAGAGGTAATTTGGGAATGTTAGAATTGTAAGAAGACTCTGTGAAAATCACTAAATTGCTAAGACAAACCCAGAAAATTGGAAAATCAGTGTAAAGGAAAACTGTAGCTGCAAAGTCATTCAACTGTAGAGTTGAACTCTACAGTTGTAGACTTAGTTCAAAACTGCAAATTCCATACCAAGTGTGTATTTCCAAATTCTAAGAATGTCAACTGCAAACTTAGGGAATTCACAGTACTTTGTACAGTTTTGCAAATTAAATGGAGCACTACAAGATTCAGAAACTTTTGTACTAAGTTACAGAAATTTTGGATTTATTCAGGCATTTTAATTAATAAAATGTGTGAGTACGTGTAACATTTTAAATGGAATTAAATTCTATGTGAGTTAGATTTTGGACAAATTTAATTATAAATTTTGGTCCATAATTCAAAAGCTCATAAATTTTAGGTTAGAGACCGTTATACCCTTGTTCTTAATGGATGTTTAAAGAAAGGTATTTAAAGGACCCTTCATCCTTTTTATATCATACTTCAACATTTCGAACCCCCTGAAATCTTAAACACTCTCATCCCCTACTCAAAAGAAACCAAGAATCATGGCGATGAAAGTTATTTTTGGAGCCTTATTCGATTTTGATGAGATACTAAAGAAGCATCCCACTGATGCTATTGAGGACGTTCTAAAGCATATAGTGAATCAAGGTGTTCATTACTGCCTGACTCACAACCCTGGAACTTATGATGATAAGATAGTGCATGAGTTCTATCAAAATGCAGAAGCTGATGTTGAAAGGAAGACGTTATCTGTGAAGCTGCAAGGAAAGAATATCAATATTACAGCGGATGATATCTGCAAGGCTCTACACCTAAGGACTGGAGGTGATGCACATGACAACCTCAACTTTGCTGATGAAGAAGAGAAATATTGGAAGAGATTCACAGCAAAGAAGTCGTTTCCAAAGAATTGGAAGAGAACGTTCAAGAAGACTGACTTAGCAGTTGAGTATGTTTATCTTTATGAAGTCATTGATAAATGCTTACAATGTAGAACTGGTGCTCATGATACTGGTACTATATTAATGTGGGATTTAATGATAGCATTTGTTAAGGAAGTAAAAGTTGATATTGGAGAACTTTAATTGAGGAATATAGGAAATGATGTAGTTAAGGCTGGTAAGAACAAAGGATTGGTTTGTTCTTAAATTATATCTTGAAGGAAGTTGATTTTTCTCTGTTTAATGGGCATAAAGGTCAACCCATTATAACTCATAGAATTATTGGAAGGGCTAATTTCAATAGAGGAGTTGTGGATGCTCCTATGGCCCCTAAATCCAAGAGGAGAAAAAAGAAGTCAGAAAGAAAGGTTCTCACTATCATCAGATCACCAAAAGAACCAGAGAAAAGGAAGAAGAAGAAGGATGTAAGAAGAAGAATCTTAGTAGATGAACCCACTGACTCAGAAGATGAGATTGATAGAGAAAGAAGGCAGAAGAAACATCATTCAAAGAAAGCTACAGAAGTTGAAATTGACAAGTCTACAGTTGTAGACTTGCCAACTGTACAGTCTGAGGTACATGTTTCTGAAGAACTAAATGAAGAAACCCCTGAACCTGAAACTGAACAACTCCCTGTTGTTCTAGTTGAGAGGGTTGAAGGATTTGAAGAGGAGAGGCAAAAATTTGATGACTGGAAAATAGTGAAAGAAGAACTTGAGAAGTTGACAGTTGAGGAAAGCAATTTGTTCCAGTGGGTGATTGACTGGACAAATTGTAGTAATGTGAATGAATTGTTGAAACTAAATTTTATTGATGATTTCATTGATGAGAAAAGAAGGAAAGACAAAGGAAAAGGAAAACAGACTGTTGAAGAACCAGCAAGGTAGAAAATCACAAAATCTGCAGCTGAGGCTTTGAGAATTGCTATGGGAACTGAGATGGATCCTGAAGCTGACTTTGATGTGGTAAGTTCTGAAAGTGATGAAGAATAAATGCCAAAGAAAACTGGTGAAGGAAGTACACAAATAGTTGAAGCTGAGGGCTTAACTATTTTGGCCAAGGAAGCTATCTTGATGGAGTCTGCAGGAGCTAGTGTTGCAGATCCAATAGTTGTTGAAGAAGAGAATCCTGCAGAAGAAGATTCTGAGAAGGAAAAGGAAACAAGAAAAGATGATTCTCCTTGTAAAGATCCTAAAGAAAAGCCAGATGATAATGATGATGATGGCAATGATGATGCACCAATGGGTGGTGCTCAAGCACAAGTTCAAGCTGAAATTCAATCGCAGATTGTGGAAACTGGAGCTCAAAGTGTTGATATTGTTGATGAGCAAATTGTAGATGATACATCTAAGGAGATTGATAAAGACACTTCAAACCCCATCACAAGTATCTTTCATCAATCTCCACCTGCAATGTACACTTTTGAAGAAATATACAGGCATGGAACTCCCCCACTGTAGAGCTATTCAGCTCTTGAGAGAGAAAATATTGTTAATATGGAAGATTATATTACTGAATTCTCTACAGAGGTTGTTGTGACTCCTAGCAAGAGGAAGGCCTCTACTGAAGACTCTACAGTTGTAGAGTTGGTGCCTTCCAAAGCTCAAAAAGTTATTAAAGGGAAAGAGTTGGCAATAAGAGAAGGAGATTCTGAGGAAGAAGACAGTGATACAAACCCTCAGGTGACACCCAAGGAAGTGGTATCCCAACTGAAGAACTTAGAGGAATCTTTTAAGAGTATTGAAGCTGAAATTCTGAAACAGGTCAAGCAAGTACCTGATGCAATTATTTCCCAGAATGTTAGAAAAGGTATGGAAGACCTTGTGAAGAAGTTTGAGGAGAGAAGCTCAGAGGAGAAGAAAGTTCTTGAGAAAAACTTCAAAGCTGTTGTGGATAGCTTAATGGCTCAAAATGAAGAAATCAGTAAAGAAAGCAGCCAGAAGTCAAGAGAAATCAGTAATCTTCAGTCAGATATCAAGCTTATGAAGGATGACTCTTTCAATCTTAAGATAGAAGTGAAGGGAATGAAGAATGAGATGACTAAGCTGATATCTGGGAATGAGAATCTGAGAAATGATCTTATGAGCATGCTTAACAGCATTTTATCACATGTTGATGTTGGCAAAAAGGGGGAAAGCAAAACAGAGAAAGAGATTGAAGAAAGGGAAAAGGTTGTTGAAGATATTCTTGAGAATGTGAAGGATATTGGGAAATCAAGGGCAAAAAAACTTGAAACTGCAAAGTCCAAAAACTTGTCCATGAGATTGGGTAAACAGACTTAAGAAAGAACTCAATCAGAAGAGATGAAGGGAAGCTCTAGAGAAGGCAAGATCATACAGCTCCCTAAGTCTACAGCTCAGAAACCTACAATTCAATCGTCTCAAAAACCTTTTAGTTATTGGGAACAAAGAGTGAAGGAATCAAGAGAGAGAAGGAAAGAGAAGGAAGAGAAAGAAATGAAAGAAAGACAAAGAGAGAAAACTTCTGATGAATCTACAGCAGTTGTGACTGCTCAACCTTTAAATGTTCAACCATTGAGCATGGTACCTATTGAAGATTCTGAGGAAAGGGTTAATCAAATGAAAGCTGAATTTGACAATTTATGGAAGGAATTCTTGAGCATTTGCAACAGGCATACTGTGATTAAGAGAATCAAGCTCAAGAAGGACAGATTCCAAAAATTCAAAGACCTGAAGGCTGATGGATCATTATATAAAGGAGATAATGCTCGGCTCCTTGGTGGAAAGATCAGAAGAATTCCATTACCTAAGAGGGTATTCAAGTCCAAGAAAGAAGAAGAGATAGAATCCTATGAACTACAGAAGCTGATGAAATACTTTGAAGAGGATGAAAAGAACATGAAATTAGTGGAGCAAGGAATTCTGAAGGCCCAAGATGAAGATTCTGATGATGAGGATGAAGAAGAAGATGCAGATCCCAAGCACAGGAGAAGATGAAGACTCTATTCTAGATTAGACACTAAAACTGTTTAGTTTTTAGTCTAATTATTTACTGTAAGCTGTTTCTTGGATCTCTTTTATTCTATGCAGCTATGTTCTCTGTGCTTTGCTCTGTCTCCTTTTTTTTTTTTTGCCCTGCTTTGCTCTGCTTCTTGTTGTTTCTGTTCTTATAAGCCAATTTCTTATTGTCTTTGTTATTTGTTTTGTTGTTTATTTTGCCAAAATCAAAATAGGTGGAAATTGTTAGTACCTTTGTTTAGATTTTGATGTGTGCAAAACAATGTGTTTAATTTGATATTTTGATCTAACACCTGTGCTGAGGAAATTGGTGTTTGAAACATATAGTTGTAAGTGAAGTCTGCAGTTGTGCATTTGATCAATCTACAGCCAGACATGATCCTACAGCTGTAAGGTTTCTCTACAGTCGATTTTTTATATTGACAGGACTCTACAGCTGCAAGGTTGAAGACTCTACAGCTGCAAAGAACCGTTTGAAGAGATGGTACAAGTCAGAGATTAATTGAAGATAATGAAGACCCTCAAGCACTATTAGTGTAGCTCTCAAGCACTCACTAAATTGTACTTAAGTGGAAGTTATTTCTTTGATTCTGGAGGATAATGAAGATTAGTTACAAGGAAGGCCAGAATTCTGAAGAAAATGACATAGTACAATCAGTATTATCCTGTGTGAAGGATGAGGACCATCTCACACATGCCAATAGAGAGAGAGGAGCCTTATCTGAATTTCAAATTTGAAATTCCCAACGGATAAGACACTTCACTCAATCTATAAATAGAAGAAGTCCTCAGTGGAAGCAACAACAACAACCCTGAGCCTACAAGCATTCAACCTAAGCAAATCTACAGCCAGCAATATTTTGTGAGAGCTTTACTCATTTTATTCTTTGTGATTCATATGATAGTTGGTTAGGATTTTCTTAGTAAGAATCACACCCTTCTGTTGTTGTTCCCTCACCTACTTTATATTTCTACTTAGTGTAGATATCTTTTTGTGAGGTTTTGTGAGACTCTTTGTTAGTTACATTCTGAGTGAATAGGGTACTTTAATCTTTTTTTACAATAGGAATCTGAGTGAACCTAGTTCTAAGGGGGAACTACTTGTATTGATCTTTGTGATCACTTCTTAGTGAATTTGGCACCTGAGTGGTGTAACAGTGGATGTAGGTGGTCTTTTTTATAGACACTAAACCACTATAAACCTGGTCTATTTACTTTCTGTTATTTATATTCTTGTCTTGCATATTTAATTACCTTGTTACATTCATCATTGTTTTAAAACCTGAGTGCATAAAACTTTGTGATCTTCACAAGAGAATAACTGACTCTACAGCTGTAGACTTTTATAAGTCACTCAGCTGTTAAGTTTAGTTTATATTGTTTTTCATTAACACTCACTTTATTCTGCTGCACATTAGATTATTCTCAACACAATTTTAATTGTGAGAATTCCTCTGATATTTTTGTCTACAAGTGATTTGTTATTTTTGCAAGTTTTTAAACTCTGCAGTTGCAAACTTCTCTAAGTCCACAACTGTAATCTTTGTGGTCCAGTTTTAAAACTCTTGTAGACTTGTTCTTTTTAAACTTCAAAAAGGATACTGTAAGGTTCTAGAATCCATCCTTTTGAAAAGTTTGAAAAATCTGATTTTGAACTCAAGGTCTATTCACCCCCCCCCCTCTAGACCTTGACCACTTTAAGGGACCAACAGAGGCCCACGCCAGGACAGTGGCTTAGGAAGAGGCCAAGTCTGCGGATGACTTACTTCTGGCCAAACTGAGAGAAGGTTAGAAGGATTCTGATGACGCATAGCACAAGTCCCTCAACACAATGATTGAAGAATGATCAGCAAGGAAGCAGGAAGTTGCTGCCATGCGGAAGGAGTTCGAGAGTCACTTATCCGAGAGCCTGATCAGGACGGAGAAGAATGATCAGGTGGCCAAGGATGTAAAGGTGGTGGCAGACCAGCAGGCATCGCAGGGGATCCTGATCCAGGATATACAAAAGAAGCTGGACAAGGAGGATAGGACCCCTGATGCTGCCAAAATGGGGGAAGGGAAAGCTGAGAAAAATCCTAAGTCTGGTGTTCAAAAACGGAAAGCTCAGGTTACCGTTGATGAACTAATGGAGGAGTGTGAGGAGCAGTACTTCCCTGGTGATCCCATCATCGAGGGAAGGAAGAGGTCAAAGCAACTGACATTGGAGACTGCATTAAAAGTCAGGAGTCGGGCAACTGAACTTCAAAAGCTGAAGAGGCAAATGGCAGAGCTGAAGGAGAAGACTTATCAGAAGAAACCTGCCCCTGAAGTTACCTAGAAGAAAGCAATTGCTGCGACCAAGAAGAAGACAAATTCTCAGGATGCTGGCCCTCTCACATATGAGTACGTGGACAACTTCGTCCCTCCTAAACTAAATGATAAGTGGATTCCAATCAAGAAAGAGTTCGTGGATAAGTACTATGTGTATGGGCGGTGGCTGAAGTGCAAGGATCAGGGCAAGAATGTAATATTTTGCGATTGGATGGTCTTGCATTTTGCTGACCTTTAAGCTGATATCGTTCGGTTCATTGATAGAGCTCATGTCCAGATAAAGGCTCCTGAGATATCATCTACATTCCTCCGACCCTCGGTATCAATCATCACCTTGACCGGAATGTGATTCAGAAGGAGATAGCGACAGTTGCAAGCGGTTCCGGTACTCTCGAAGATGCAGCTCAGTTTCTCGCTGTGAAGATGAGAGTCTTGGGAAAGTATGGACTTTCCTTAGCAAGGTAGGATGATGAAGAGTAGATATAAGGAGTAGTTGGTCAGGGAAATTTATTTTGTAATAGTTTCAGGACACCTTGTACTTATTCTCAATATCAATGAAACTATTTTATAATCCTAAGATAACATCTCGTTAACTCCTGATTTACTTTTCTGCACTTTATCAAGAACTGTATTAACCCTTTTCCTGATTCCATCTTATAGAACTGAGAACCTAAATTGTTAGAGGTTCCTGCACTGAAAACTGAACTTTCAGTAACTTGTTTAGATGGGTAGGATTTGGCATCATCAAAAAGGGGGAAATTGTTGGGACAATCTTAAGTGTTTTGATTAGATCCCAAAACCCCTTGATGAATTTGTGTAAGTATAGTTCATCAGGATGATAGTTTCAGGATAGTCAGGTTAGAATAGACTTTTCTATTTACAGGTAGTCAGTTCAGGGGGAACGTGCTGAAGATTGAAGACTGATGGTGACGTCCCAAAAGTCTGAAGTCTGAAGCATCTCCAACCCTGAGGGTCAAGATCGTCCTGAAGATGATCAACCTGAAGCTGAACCTGAAAAACCTAGAAAGAGTCCTGAAGCAGTGTGGAAGCCATCCTGAAGTCAACCACTGATGAGGTCCATACTGAGTACACTAAGCATGCTCAGGGTACGACTCCATCAGTGAAGGGAAAATGTAACCTTGATTAGGCTGAACGTCTCTCTGATGTTCATAAGTCCTGACTTGGGCTTAGTATCAGTTTATCTGATACTTGTAAGTTCTGACAAGGCAAGGTTACACGTGCAATGGAGTCTGAGGAACAAAAGGAATGTCAGCATCTCCGGAGTAAAGACAAACATTTATTCTGAGTAAAGAATAAGGAACTCAGAGTTATAAATGTACGAGGATCAGCAAAATCAAAGTCGACAAACTAGCCGTTGGACAAATGACCAGTGAGGAGACGACACGTATGTACAGAGACTATGCAGCATTTAATATTTCTCAGAGCTGCAGGCGACGGATCAGAATGTTACCATATACTTAGTATGACTATTGTCAGATAAAGACAACCAAGACCTGCACCTACCTAAAATAGGTTGATTTTCTCAAGATCTCCTCCAACGGATTTTTTTCAAATCACTCTATAAATACAGATCACCTTGTACCCATTCAAGGTTACGGAAAATTTCCAAGTGAAAGCATCTCTAGATTCCAAGTACTCAAAGCAAATTTGAAGCAACACTCTGAATTTTAAAATTTCCCTAGTGTTGTAGTAGGAATCTGATATGTATATTGCTTAGAGTGTTGATCCTATCCTTAGAACTGTTTTGTTTAGAAGGATCAGCACACAATAGTTGGAAACGTGAATACCAAACCCCTCAGTTTGTTAGTTGGTTGGTTAGAAGGACTGGGACTTGTAAAACGCTCAGGGGTTGATTCCTAAGAGAGGAAGAAGGCTGCTCGTGTCCCTTGGCACGTAAAAATCAAGTACATATTCTCAGTGGTAGAGGGTAGCTTCCTGTTTAATCAGGTCGTGAACGTAGGAGTTTGTAATCTCCGAACTATGTTAAAAATGTCCCCTTGGGCTGATTTACTTACTTGCTCAGGATCATACTTGTCATCATATTAAACTGAGCATACTTGCATTGTTTTCAAACCATCAGGACGAATCCTTCATCTTGATACTTAAAATTGTGCAACAGCCTTAAACACGTTTTCATAAGCTCTACTGATCAAAGTTTTTAGAAACTAAAATGAGTAGAAATCTAAGGGCTCACTTTCCGCACTTACTCTAGCTCACTGAGATAGCTATCCAACTGACTTGCTTCAGAGCTGTCAGTAGGTGGGTTATCTCTACTAAGCTTCTGAGAGCACACTCTGACTTAGCCTATCTGGTTCGTTGCTGATCTGTCCCTGCTGCCCCTGTGGACTATCAGTTTAACTGAACACATCAGGATCTTCCTGACTAAGTCTAAAGAGCATTTTTCTGAGATTTCGGGAAAATCTGACATCAGTGTATTCCCCCCCCCCCAATACACTGATTTACTCATTTCGGGACCAACAGTAACAGTATCAGCAATAGCAGGAAAGAAAAATACTATGAAGCAAAAAATTAAGATAGATACCTCACAAAGCCCCTCGTACATGAGTCCCTTTAAAGTAGGGACTGAGAGCTAGGAATCAGGAGACTCGAGCTTAGGAACCTTAAGAGTTTTTAGAAATTGAGTATTCTCCATATGATGAATAGAAGAAATGGCATCAGGATTCTCCACGGACATAGCAGAACTAGAACCAGTGTGCTTGGAAAAGCAGGTCTTCTTCAAGATAGGTTTAGGCTACGATTTAGAAGTGGCAGCCCTTTTGTCTTTCTTCTTAGGGGAGAAGCGTCGGCTATGATCTTGCCTTCAAAAGAAGCTGGAACAAGATTACCTTGAGGATCTACCTCTTGGGCAGAAGCAGAAGAAGCTTCGGGGGCCTTGTTTGGAGAAGCAGGGACAACATCCTTAGCACCCTCAACACCAGGATCGGAAACATGGGTCTTGGATCCATGATCCTCATCATCACACAACAACAGAGCATTCTCCCAAGACATGTCTGGAGAAAGAGTAAACAAAAATTAGCAGAGATAAAGACATGCTTATAAAGCAGTAATAAAGCATAATACGAGTAAGAAAGGAGTATACCAAGCTCAGTAGAAGAAGAAACAGCAGAACCAAGGAATCCGAAATGAGAAAGAACGTGAGGCTCTTTCGGAAGGTGGAATATTTTGAGCTGACTCTTTTTTAGATGATATCATTCAAACGGGGCATGACTTCTCTATTAATCGGGGAGATATCTTTTTCAAAAGAAAGCAGGGACTTGGAAATCTTAGGGGTCTTATATTGCAAACCACTTATGAGGAAGGGCCATACCCCAGAATGAGGTGTTACAGTAAAGTAACTATCCTTCCAGATTCCATCTACACTGGGAGGCTTACCCACAAAATGAGAAAGGCCCCGAGTTCGAGAACTGAAATAGTAAAATTCATCGCACCTTTTCAAATCATGACAAAAGTAAATACTTTCTGGTGTAGGATCCCCACTATTGGTTTTGAGGATGAGAAAATAGGCAAGCATGAGCCTAATAGACGAAGGGTTAACCTGGTTTACTGGAATACTGAAGAGATTGCAAATCGATATAAAGAATGGAGCAATAGGAAAGCAGAGCCTAGCGGTTATCTGGGTCTCCCAGAAAGCCAAGGACAGAGGACACAAGTGGTTAGGTCATTCATCAGTACCAAGTAGATCTATCATGAAATCAGGGCAGTGTGCTAATAAATCCCTAATGCTAGAAATGTCATTCTCATCCAAGTTAGTTTCTTTCGAGATGAGATTCCAGTTATCCCTCCTCTTCATAGCCACAATATGAACAGGGCATTGGGAGAGTGGCACAGTAGGACTAGGGTTCGAAGCCTTAGACATGGCTGGAAGTCTTAACACTGTCTGAGTGGTAGTAGAATGAGATGGCTTATATTTTGGAGGCATTTCGGTAAAGTATATCAGGACGAACGAAAAATACTCAAAGAATGAAAATTTTCAAAAAATGAAAAAATAAAAAGAAACTACGAGAAATACCTCAAGAATGAAAGGGAAGACGAGTCGACAGAGAACATTGGAAACACAGATATCCCCTTCAGAAAAGATTAAGATAAACCCTAGAGAACCGTCTCTAGGAAATGCTTGAGAAGGACAAATGATAGGAGATGAAAAGAAAAAACTGAAAAGGATGAAAGAAGAAAATAAGAAGAACCCCCCTTGTGAAATGGAAAGAGTAGATAACTAGACGATCCGGGTGTGTTAGAAAAGCCACGTGTACGGCCAGGATACAAATACTTGAAAGTCGCTTGCAAGTAAAAATAGCTTTTTGTACAAAATAACTTTGAACTTATTCAAAAAAGAGAGGGAAAAAGAAAGATGAAATCTTATCAGAAAAGATACTAAAAGTCAGAGTTGATTTGCTTATTGCCAAAAGGATGAATATTCCAAATTTCCATAACTGACTCTGGGCAGAGCCAGAGTTGGAATTCCGATAGAATAGTCAAGGTTACTAGTCAGAGGATGTATGACATGTATGAATAATGATAACGGAGAATTAAGCTCTCATCTTTGTGAGAGCTGGAAAAACCAGAAGTCGGAACTGGAAGAGATGTCTCAGTTATTTATAGGTCCGACTTAATATGTCATAGCTTGGATAACAAGTATAGATATACCAATAATGTTGGGATAAGAATCAGAGTATCTTGTGCATAAGGAGCACTAATGAGCAAAGGATAAAAAGAGAATCATTCTTGTACCATTGAATCATCAATAGTACCACTTAGCACAATAGTACCCTCAAGTGGTCCCTCACGGTAGTTAGGGTTACTACGCTGAGATGACAATTGTGCCCTCAGGATAGGGAGAAGATATAAAAGTCATTTTGATTCATTATTAAATGCACATATATAATTTTCACCATATACTTCTTCTGCAACTTTTACGTATGAGAAAAGAGACTGACTTGGGCATCGGAGGATTAATGACGAAATCCTTTCCAGCTTGATTTCTTGCATGCTTTTATTGGATTATCATCAGAGTTGTCGACAGAAGTTCGAGAGTTGTTCTAGAGGAGTTAAGCCAATCACACCCACACGGAGAAGGACTCATCTAGACTAAGGACAAGTGAAATTTACTGCATCCCTTCATAATAAATTATCATTGATGAATGTGACATTTTTGTATACATCATAAAGTTTTCTCCTTTTTTAAGAAATAGACAATTGACGACCTGCATGTACATAAAGCAAGCCACGTGTATGGCCTAGATAGTGGTATGCGCAGAGGCACCAACAAGTATGGGAGATTAGATGCGACATAATTTCAAAATTTTAAGAAAGAAAGAAAAAGAGGCAAAACCTATGAAAACCCACACGACAGTGTTATTTTTCGAAATGAATCTGTGACTTATGAATATTCCATATAAAATCTTATAGAAGAATTTTATTTGGAATAGGGGGGAGTAGTTGATATGGGAAAATAAGTATCAACCTTTCCATAGCAAAAATAGATATTCTCCAACTCTGGCAAAATGGAACTTCTCTCAGAACTGACCCTGAACAGAGTCAGAGATGGAAATCTGATGAAGGTATTAAAATGTAATATGAAGAACCTCTGACCGGTGAAAAGAGACGTGAAGAAGATAATAAACTCTTTTCATTATGGATAAGAGATGAATCGGAAGTCGGAACTGGAAAGCATATCATATCAGAATCCAAGTCTAATATAATTGTCTTACTTGAATAACAAGAATAATCGTAATGATAAACTTGGAAAGTGGATCATTGTGCCTTGTTTCCATTTGGCACTACTATGAAAAGTACACAAAGAAGAGTCACCCTTGTACCAATAAATTACCACAAATGCCACTTGGCGCAAAGTGAATTGATCTTAGAATGGTCCCCTCTCAAGTGGTCCCTCATGGTAGTTAGGGAAATCATATTAAGAGAACTATTATGCCCTTATCAAAGGGAGAAGGTATAAAAAGCATTTACCCTTCATTAGAAACACACACATACTCGTTTTACAAGATATCTCTCTACAATTCTCTTCAAGTTGATAGGATACTGACTTGGGCATCGGAGGATCAATTCTGGAACCCCTTCAGGCTTAATTTTGTGCAGGACTAAGTGAAGATTTTGTCAGAGCTGGTAGATCGAGCTTTGGTGCTAGGGCAAAGGAACTAAATTCACCATGCTTGTTTGCTGTGAGCTTTTCTTAGCTAATATCATGTAGGATTTACTATATCCTTACTCAAACGTAATGTTGTTGATGAACCTGACTTTTTTATACTCATCAAGTATGTTATCATAAAAGTGAAATAAATGAGTATTTCTTTAAGGAGAATGAAAAAGTAATTTTTCACATAGAATTATGATAAGTGAAACTTTGAAATTTCTAAAACCCATGATTGACAGTTCCTAACTAAACCAAAGAAAAGTTTAATTCGGAACTGAAGGGAGGGCAGAATTGGGGTTAACAATTCTCAAAGCACATTTTATGATATAGTAACTTTTTCGTTAAGAAGTTGTAAAAAATATACAAAGAAATACTTTTGATACATCCAACTTTTAAGGCAAGTATGGATTCAAGGAAGGGGGGCAAACATACCCACATTCTTATCTTGTAGATAAAACCTTTTTAATCTAAATTGAAAAAGGCAGAACAGAGATAATGGAAGCGCTAAAGAAACATGAATCATAAATGTTATATCAACAAAGAAAAGCAAAAACACGGTTGATAATAGATGTACGCACAAGTACCAAAAGATAAAGAGCATGAAGGCCTTAAAAACAAGTCTTCAAAGTAGAAATTAAACAACAACCGAAGGAAATAGAAAGGATGGCGGTAGGAGATAAAGTCTTTCATTCGTTCAGATTTGTTGGTATGCCAGAGTTGGGAGGCTGTTCATCAGTTGTTTTAGTTGAGGCAGAAGGAGACGATCTTGGGACAGATTCCGTAGAGATGGAAAGATTGTACAGGAACGGATCAGCATGAAGTAAGTCTGGAGACACATGGCTCTCTTGTGAAAGTTTTAGAGTTGCTTTCTAAATAACGGGAGGAACCAGGGGACATCGAGTGGAGTTGAAGCATCTCCATGAAAATAAGGAGAAGGAGTTATATCCTCTTTAGCGCGAGAAATATCAAGTTTCTCATAAAATCCCTGTTCATGAGCTTGTTTGACAGCTGGTTAAAACCGATGTCTAGCTAGCATGAGGAACCATGTCTTTCCGAAAAAGAGAACTTCTTTGGTAAGCTTGAATGATTCCCTCAAGTAACTCCTTCAAAATGCTTGGCCAGAGGGAGTGCGGAGAGACTTCACTTGGTGAAGGTGGATACCATAAAGCTTAGAGTCAAAGGGCTCAACTTTGGGAGCCTTACGGGTTTTAAAAAAATTGAACATTCTCTCTTTGGGGAAAAGAAGAAATGGGGTCAGGGTCCTTGACAGACATGGAAGAGCTAGAACCAGTGCGCTTAGAAAAACAAGTCTTCTTCAACATAGGCTTTGATTGAGGCTTTGAAACGACTATCCTTTTTACATTTCTTTTTAGGGGAAGAGATATCAACCACTGCTTTATCATTCGAAACAAGATGAAGTTGATCATTTGTGGGATTCATTTCCTGAGCTGAGGTAAAGGAAGCCTTAGGAGCTTTGGTAAAAGAAGGAGGAGCGTCGTCTTTCGCATTCTCAGCACCAGAACCAGAAGCTTGTGTCTTAGACTCATGATCATCATCATCATCCGAAAGCAACAGAGGATTTTCCCATGACATATCTAGGAGTAAAATGCAGGGAAACATTAGGAAAAAGTGAAGACATGTTGCAAGTAAGAATAAATATAGTACAACAATGAAGAAGTATACTAATCCCAATAGTGGGAGTAATTGCGGAACTAAGGAACCCAAAATGAGAAAGAACATGAGATTCTTTCAAAATATGGAACATTTTGAGTTGCCTTTTTTTCAAAACGATGTCATTCAGACGGAACATAACCTCTCTATTAGTTGGGGTAATGGCTTTTTCAAGGGAAAGAGAGGATTTTGAAAGTTTTGGTGTCTTATATTGCCAACTACTGGCTTGAAAAGACCATAATCCAAAACCAGGAGTCACAACAAAATAACTATCCCTCTAGAAGCCATCAATCCTAGAAGGCTTACCAAAAATGTGAGAGAGATCTTGGGTTTGAGAACTGAATTAATAGAATCCATCACGCCTCTTTAAATCATGACAGAAATAGAAACTTTCAGGGGTGGGTTCACCCCCATTGGTCTTAAGAATAATGAAGTAGGTGAGCATAAGCTGAATAGAAGAAAGGTTAACTTGATTCAAAGGTATAGAAAAAAGATTGCACATGGAAGTGAAGTCCTGCAGTAATCTGGGCTGTCCAGAAAGCTAAAGAGGGAGAAAACAAATGGTTAGGTCTTTCATTAGGACCCGGCAAATCTACCAAGAAATCAGGGCATAGCTCCAATAAGTTCCTGATACTAGACAGATTTTCTTTACTTTAGTTGGTCACATTAGAAATGTCATTTCACTTACCTCTGTTTCTCTCTACCACTATACGATAGCGCATTTAGAGAAGGGGACGGAAGGATTAGGGTTTTGCATGTTGGACATAACTGGAAGCCCTATCACAGTTTGAGTAGGAACAGAATGAACTGACTTTGATTTTGGAGGCATTTTGCTAGAAGATGAAGGCAAGCTAGACATATGAAGAGAAAATTGCAAAAAAGAAAAACCAAGCCAGAAAAGGTAAAGAAAGTTGTGTGGAGTACCTGGAGGAGAAAATAAAAGATGAATTGGTAGAGGAATTGGAAAATGCGATACTTTCGCCAGAGATGTTGACCGGAGGAAAACCCTAAGAACCTCCCCTTAAAATTTGTAGAACAATGTACGAAAAAAATTGAACTGGAGAAAGAATTGAGATGAAAGAAGCAAATAAGGAAACTCCATTTTTCTAGAAAAAAAGACAACTGCTAAACTGTCTCCTTTAGAGGTTGCCATGTGCACGATGAAGATTGTGGTAAGTGAAGAGGAGTGAAGATTTCGAAAGCTGAGATTCGTCTCAAATTTGAATTTAAAAAAAAAAAAAGGGAGAATTGTGGTTTGTTGAGAAGAGATTAATGATATTATTCTCTGAACCAGGTGAGAATTTGCAATTCAGAATATTCCCATGTGACTACAAGTATTCCATAAAAAATTATACAGAAGAATTTTATTAAGAATAGGGGGAGTAGTTGATGTGGGAAAAATAAGTACCTATTTTTCCATAGCAAAAATAAGTACACTCTGACTCCGGTGGAGATGAATCTTCTCTCAGAACTGATCCAGAATGAAACTCAGAGATGAAGAGCTTAAAGAGTGTAATAAAGCTCCGCATGAAAGATCTTCGTGTCCTAGATAAAGATGTGATAAGATAATAAATTCTCTCCACATGAGATGATAGATGAACAGAAGTCGGAACTGAGATGCGGGATCTTATTCCAATCAGAGTACAAATCTGAGCACAATAGTCTTACTTGGATAACAAGAATGAATGTGATATTGATTCCTGAAACTAATCTTAGTGCTTCATGTGCACTTAGCACCATTATGAAAATGACATAAAAGAATAATCACTTTTGTACAACAAATCACCAAAGAAGCCACTTGGCACAAGGTGAGTGGAATATAGAATGGTCCCCTAGAGAGTGGTCCTCCATTTTTAAACATGATGTTGATGAGTCCACCTTTTTTACTCTCATCAATATATAATAAAAGAATACGCAGACTAGAGAACAAACTCAATTAATCGGCGAGCTAGTCCCTTTAGCCAATGAGTTAATAGACCGGGCCAAAAAGACCGAATTTTAAATAAATCTATGAAAGCATAGTTCTAATCTTGTATTTTCAAAGTTAAACAAGCCGACTCGTTTAACCCTACTCGAATTAACATCTCTAGTGATGTTTGAGAAGTGAAATTTAAGGATGTTAATGGGCAAAGCAAAGCGGTTATCTAAATACATGTCTATCTCTCACATATGCCCCACTGTCCCACTCCTAAATCTATTCTGCGCGTGATGCATTTGTCTCGTTCATTTTGTACATACTAGCCCGTACCACATTCAAATTCACTAAATTACATCTAAATTTTTTTAAATCAAATTCATTTTGAATATATTTATTAATATCCCAAAATATTTTAATATAATTATTGAATATATATTACTTTCTCTGTTCTGCAGGAATTTGCACACTTTCCTTATTTGGATGTTCTACACAAATTTGCACACTACTAAAAGAGAAAACATTGATTTACGTGCACACTCACAAATTTTTACATATATTTATTCATATACCACTACTTTATATATAAAATTATTTTTTTTTAAAAAATGTTTCGTCCCGTGGGGTGCAAATTCCTATCGGATGGAGGGAGCACAAGACAAGTTGAGTGAGCTCACCTGCCTTAGTGGGGCAGAGCTGCCCTGGGTTGACCTAGTGAGAGCGGAATATTTGGCATCCCTAGTGCAGTTACCCCTTTATTCTGTAACACTCGTTATAAAAGACGGAGAAATGGAACGATCGACCCATTTTAAGTGTGGCAATGGAGGCAGCTCTGCGATCGTCCTGTATCTTCTGCCAAATTGCCCGCTCTTCAACCTCCACAGCCCTTCTTCACAAGGTCCCTCTTTCTTCTTTTTTTCCCCCATTTTTTGTTCCTTCGTGTATTTGATGCTTTACCTACTATAAATTTTCTAAACTTTAATGCTACTTTCTATTGATTGGTGCAGGATGATAAGATCGTCGCGTTCCAAGATATCAATCCATCGGCGGTCAGGTTTTCTGAATTCTTTACCCTTTTAGTGGTGTTCGTTTCGTTTTTCATTTGTAATCTGTTTTTTTTTTTTTTACTTTTTTTTTCATTTGTAATCTGTTTACGCCGGTGTTATGAATAGAACATGTTTGATTAGTTGCCTCACTATTGAGTGATCGCATCGAGCAGAATTTTTGGGCATCACAATGCTTGTGCTTTTCAGAATTATGAATGATTTTCCCCCTTTACCGAGTTCCTCAGTGATTGTAGTTGTGGAGATAAACTGGTGGGTGATTGGATTTATCCACGAAATGTTTTATTCAAGTACCAAAGTATGATTTTCTTGAGGAATGTTTCTGTATATGTAGATTAACAAAGTATAATTTCTTGATGAAGTTCCAATAGCCCCGTATAGTTACACTAACATAGTATGAGAAAAATTTGAAAAAAACCCTGGCTGAGTAATTAAAACTGGTTTATTCTGGTGCGTAGTTGCCTCACATTTTTTAAAACTGATAGTTCCTTCTGCTGCTCTTATGGAAATCGATTATGCTGTCTCTGCTTCCAATAGTTTTGGTGATTGTTGATAATGATATTCTTTAACTAAATTAAATCTCCATCAGGTTATTCCATCTAGTTATAGAAAATTTATTTGTTTCTCTCTCCATCTGATCAACATACTTCAATTTTTCTAAACCTACGTAAAGATGAAATATTAAGTGAAAGAAAGTGCTCAATAAATGCAGATATATCTCCCCAGCTATGATCACTAAACTCTTCCACACGAATTTGCAGTAATGAGTTTTCATAGAACTTACAATTGTGACTGAACACAGATTTTTTTTACATTTCATTTTAATAATCTATTATAAATCGAGGAGTTATAAACAATCCACACTTTTTGCATCCATGAGTGTATATTTAGTTCTCGGAGCATATGTGAAACTTCCTAATATACTGAGATTAAACATAAAGGTTTGATGACATGACCTAAACAGAACTATAGCTGCCCAAATGGACTGAGGGGGCGCTTGGTAAAAAAAATAAAAATCAATTGTAATAGGAATGAGATATACACATAGTAATTATTATATGTAATGAAAATAAATGATGTACATAGAATTGTTTTTCTCCTAAATAAGGTAATCATCACTCCCATTTGATTACCTCCATCTCACCTTATAATCATCTTCCTCAATCAATCTCCCATACCACAACCAACAACATTCTTTTTTGTCAACTTTTCCAAAATTGGAGCACAACATTAATGATGTAATCACCATGAACATAAACTCTCATTCAACATATGTAAAGGTAAAGGAGGAAAATGAAATTTCATTCCCTTTACCATTGAAGAATTTGAAACAAGCGCCCCCTAAGTTTTTCCAGTAATTGAATTTTTTTGACTAATTCTTTTATATGAGATGTGCACATCATCATATGTTTTAAGATTTGTCAAAGCTTATTTTTTGTAAATTACATTTGTTACTGAAACTGCCTTTGAATTAAAGCAAGAAATTTGGAGGTGTGACTGGGTGTATGGCTTCAGTGAATTAATGTCAACTAACATTCAGGAGTTCTGCTATGCAATCTGCTTGAATTGTAAATTAGGCATTATTTGGTGATTCCAATTGAGCACATACCAACAGTGAATGACCTTCAGAGGAGATCAGAGGACTTTTCGTTAGGTGACATGACAAGCATATAATGGTGTTTCTTGTTTGGAATCTTCTAATTTTCTGGGAACTCTTATTGCATAACTTTGATACGACATTCTCCTGTTTGTAGTCAGCCACATGTTAAATATTGGCCAAAGTCTATTACAAAGAGATGCACCTCATGCCGAGCATTATAGGTATGTTTTTCTACTACATAAAATTGGATCTTCCCATTAGTCAGATACTTTTCCATACTGACCTTTCACACTAGAGCATAAAGCAGAAAGTTGCATCAGTTGAAGCAAGAAAATATTTCTTGAAACACGAGCAACTCAACCAGCTGAACATCTACAATATGTAGAAGTTTTTCCCACTATTATCTGTGCAATTAATCCTCTTTGATTTAGAAAAGCACTTCATTATTTACTGATTGATTAGGTTTACCACCTAAGACTTTTAGGTGGAGGACAAATAAGCCTGTATACATTGCTAAATTTTTTTGATCGGTAATGTTAGTTGTTAGTAGTTAGAAGTTAGTTTACCAAGTCTCCTTACACCCCAAGAACTCTCCCTACCTGTTAATGAGATTTTGCTGGAGATTATGTAACTTTGTACTTTATTTTACTAGATGTTGTAATTGTTCTCTTAACTTATGCTTTCTAAACTTCATATCTCATTTATTTAGTGTTCTTATTGTTATATCTGTCATATTTCCTGTATCTAAGCAATCAATTGGCTTTTTAGACTTCTATGAAATGACATACAGTTAATGATTTTCTGGTCATCAGATTTGGGTTCCACCAGCCTCCATTTAATAGTGTCAACCACTTGCATCTTCATTGTTTTGCACTTCCTTTTATTCCAAGGTGAGATTTTTCGTCATATATGATAATTACATGTCCCAAGCTTTGTGTTCTTGCTTAAGTTCCATGCTTGTTTCCTTTTGATGAAGTAATCCTTATGGTAGAGTTTTTATAAACAGATAGAAAGCTGCGAAATACTTGTCTTTATGGCTATGTGTTCTTGCTTAAGTTCCATGTTTTTTTTCCTTTTGATGAAGTAATCCTTATGGTAGAATTCTTATAAACAGATGGAAAGCTATGAAATACTTGTCTTTATGGCCATTTGGTGGATTTATCGAAGCGGAGAAGTTGATGGCGAGGATAAAGCCCCTTTCTCCCCTCTAAGTCATTACTTTTATCTTCAGTTACTCTTTGATTTTGCTGGTTCACGATTACCATGCGCCTATTATGGTGCCTTTCCTAGAGACGCTTCTTCCTTTCATCATAATTATTATTGTTAATTTTATTTTTTTTATAGATAAATAAAATTAATCATGATAAATTTTAACTGTATTTCTATGCAGCTCTTTTACGGAATCAGAGATTATTCTTTCTTGTATGATGATTGCTTGAACTGTAATTGTTAACGTACCATTTCCCTTCTATATTTTCACACTTCTAGTAAGAGTACATACGACGCTTGGCGATTGTGGCGGTACCAAATTTTTTTATTTTTTATTAATATTATATTTTTTCTAAATATATATTAATAAAATATACATAATATGATAAACTATAAATTTAAAATATAGTTAATAATCATCACAAAATAGAACAAGTCAACAAAATATTAAAAACTATCATAATACGATGTTTTTTAACTTTTAAATGAAACACAAAAAGAGCAAAATATACGAATAAATTATGAAGTAGTTTAATTTTAATTTTAACTTTTAAATTGAAATAAAAATAAATCAAAAAATTCTAGGAAGCTTGGACGAGCCATAGGATCGAAAACAAAAAAGTCGACAACGGACATCGGAAACTAGCGTTGACTGAGCTATGGGCGAGCGCCCGTAGAAGGACGTCCGAGCGAAAAATCTCTGGACACTGATCGTAGCGCTCGATCACATTAAGGGAGCCGCTCGACCATTAGCGTCTGAGCGTCGGCAGAAGGCTGACCGAGCGCCACTTCGGATTTTGACCAAATTAAGGATAACTTCGTCTTTTCGCACGTTTAATGAAGGGCAAATTGGTCTAAGCATTGTGGGCACTATAAATACTTCAAGGATCAGATTTTCAAGCATTCTCAATTAGACTTTATTCATTAGATTGTTTTAGAGAGAGATTAGGAATTTACTAAGTGGGTTTGTATTTAATCTTCATACTTCTCTCTTTGATTTCTTGTAATCCAACCATTAGATTTACGATCCGTTTGTTGCATTAGATTAGTCTCGTCATTAGCTACATTTCTACGGTTCGATTTATCAATTGGAGTTACGGATCAAGAGTTAGCATTTGAAGGTAGTAGGATAATTTTTCAATTACTGCACATTTGGTAAGATTCTTGTAATTTCCTTTCATATTAGTGTTAATGACGATAGTTAGTTGTTTAATTGTTGATTTGTATTGCCAATTAACCATGGGCTAATCTCTTGTTGCATTGGTGTATGAATACTATGGTGTAGGTTAATGTTTTGTTAATCCTATGCACGAATAAGTGATCTTGATGGATTAATTCTCTAGTTTGATGATTTGATTGAATGCTTGGTGTAATCAGTTGGATGTTTTGAGCATATGTGAGTTAACAATACATGAGAATTGAGTTAATTCATGGGAGTTCTTGATTGAATTTTGTGCATACCAAGTGTTTGTATTATTGCTTTTATGTCAATGAGAATTGCTTAGAAGCTAAGAACATCTCAAATGGAGTATTAGGTATTGTAGAGAAATCTAGGCACTTGATAGAGCCCTTTAGCTTGATTAAGATATTAAGGGACCTTATGCATGCTAGATGAACCATAGTTGAAGTACTCCAATGCAGATCTCCCACACACTTGCTCACTTCGAAAAATGTGATAGTTAGAATTTACTCTTCTTTGTGAAAGTAGATAGAATCCAAGAACACTTTCTTGTTTTCCTTAGCTATTACATTTGTAAACAACAAATTCTTGCTTAATATCGCATTGTTTCCCTGTGTTCGATATTTTATTACTTGGTCAACTTGCCTAAGCCACAACGTCCACGTACACTTGCATGAAGCATACACGAAATAGGCAAACAAACAACAATGTCGAAGAGCAGCTCGTACGCAGGCTTCAACAGGCTCTTGTTCATCTTGGATTTGTACACAGCTGGTTCAATCAGGACCTTGTCTAGGAACTGTTGCTCATGCCAAACTCCAATCTCAGCAGGATGTGGCAACTTGCGAGCCTTGGTGGAGCAAGGAAGATTGTAGATGCTCTTGATCAGTTTCCTGAGACTGACCCTCACCCACTTTCTTTCTACAACTTTCTTCCCACCATCAACCTTGGATCGAATCAACGGAACAGTCGACTCCTACTCGTTGTCGTTCTCAGCATTCTATTTAAGCCTAAGGTAGAAGGCTGCAACCAGAACAGGGCATAGCTTCGTGGGCTTCAGGGTTACCCAATCGTAGATCTTGGCATTGATGATGATCTAGAAGACAGTCTTAATGTCTGGATGGTTGACAGAGAGGTCTACAACAGGTTCGTACGTGATGGAGTCCTTAAGGAACTGCAAGTTGTCAAAGAACTCCTTGGGAGAAGAAGCCATTGCAGAAATCTGGAGAGCAGGGTTAGTTGCAGAGAGAGAGAGGTATAGGTAGAGAAGATATGAGTGCGAAAAGAGCGCATACAATGTGATCTTCTCTATAGATACCAAATAATCAGTTTAATCAGACGGTTCAAAATGAACAGCTCATAAGATTCAACGGATGAGATCAAGGGCAGAAAAATACATTAACAATGATTGCGTCCTTTCAGTTTTCCAGAGTAATTATTCAAAAATGTTATTGAAAAGAGTTCCCATCCAATTTGCATTAAATGCGCATTAGAGTATGTCCGTATTTAATTCAAATAATTTCATTAAACAATAACTGAATATTAAATGAATGGCTGGGATTAAAAGTTTGAAAACCTTGATTGATGTGATGACTGACACATACAGAGATGATGCAAGCATGTTCAGAACAACATACCAATCAGTCAAATGTAGTAATTTGACTGATACCACTTATGAATGATCAGGATGACAAGTCCTGAGTTCTGAGTCCTGAATCCTTAACTTACTAATCTGAAGATCCTTCTCCTGATGTCAGTTCCCCCTGAACGCCATTCCTCTCGCTGAACTTCTCTTGACTGATCCTAGGTTAGTCATTTTTTCTGACTCCACTTATTTATATCTGAACTGAGATTCATACTGAATCATCTACTCCTGGGTCAAGAAGTCTTAACTCTACTGACAACTCGACAAACCTAGTTTCAGGCAGAGCCTTCGTCAGGATGTCAACCCTTTGTTTGTCAGTAGGGATCCTCTCCATCCTGATATCTTTCTTCTCAACATTATCTCTTATAAAGTGATGTCTGATGTCCACATGCTTACACCTTGTGTGCAAGACTGGGTTCTGAGATATGGCAATAGCACTGTTATTGTCACAATAAATTAGGACTTCAGTGGCCTTTACTTGGTAGTCTCTCAGTTGTTGCTTCAACCAGAGAATCTGGGTGCAACAGCTGTCTGCCACCATATACTCAGTCTCACTAGTGGGCGTTGCAAGACTTGTTTGTTTCTTGGAAAACCAAGAGATCAGCTTGCTCCATAGAAACTGACATGTGTCTGTCGTTGATTTCCTATCAATCCAACAACCTCTGTAATCTGCATCAGAATACCCTGCCAGTTCTAGATTGTCATCAGAGGGATACCAAAGTCCTAAATTGACTGTAGCTTTCAGGTATTTCAGAATTTTCTTGGCACTCTCTAGATGACTCTTCTTGGGATCTGACTGATATCTCGCACAAACTCCGACTACGTAAGTGATATCAGGTCGACTTGCAGTCAGGTACAATAAAGATCCTATCAGTGCCCTATACTCATTCTGGTCTATGGAGATCCCTTCCTTGTCAGGATCCAGCTTCTCGTTAGTGTTCATTGGAATTCTTGAGACTTTGCTGGACTGAACGCCGAACTTTAAATCAAATCCCTCGTGTATTTAGACTGATTGATAAAGATTCCAGAGTCTGACTACCTGACTTGTAGACCTAAGAAGAAGTTCATCTCTCCCATCATGGACATCTCGAATTTACGAGTCATCAGCTTGGAGAATTTCTCACTAATCTTCAGATTTGGTGATACAAATATAATGTCATCGACATATATCTGAACCAAGAGAATATCCTCACCTTCAGTGATCCTGAATAGAGTTCTATCCACTGTTCCTTTCACGAACCCGTGGTCAATCAGGAATTAGGAGAGAATATCATACCAAGCTCTGGGAGCTTGTTTTAGTCTGTAAAGTGCTTTCTTCAGGCAATAGACCTTATAAACAACTTCAAATTTGGGAGGCTGCTCCACATACACATCCTCATTCGGTACACCATTCAGAAAAGCATTCTTCACATCCATCTGAAACACTTAGAACTTCTTAAATGTTGCATATGCCAGAAACAACCTGATTGCTTCCAACCTTGCGACCGGAGCGAAGATCTCATCATAGACGATCCCTTCGGCCTGAGAGTAACCCTTAGCCACAAGTCTGACCTTTTTCCTGATGACAACATTCTTCTCATCCATCTTATTTTTGAAGACCCACTTGATGCCAATAACATGTTGATGCTTAGGTCTCTCCACTAACTCCCAAACCTAATTACGCTCAAACTAATTGAGCTCATCCTGCATGGCATGATCTAGTTGGAATCAGTAAGAGCTTCTTCTATGTTCTTAGGCTCCTGATCAGACAGAAAGAAGCAGAACATAGCACTCTCACCATGGAACAACCTTGTTCTGACTCCCTCATTAATATCTCCAATGATATCAGCCAATGAGTGATATGATAGCCATGTCCTCCGGCTAAGAGCAGCGCTTGGAGCAGTTCCTGATGTTCCCTCGCCAGATTATGAAATGTTAGTATCTAGCACAGGTAACGAAGAAGAGCAAACAAGACAAGGGGAGACTGAGTTATTTCCTGAGGTTTGCCAAATGTCAGGGACATTGATTTCCCCCTACAATGTCCTGGGTATTTGTGTTTCTTTGAGAAGATATAAGAGTGAGCAGGGTTGGTTAATATAGTAGAGTACGTAGCAGTTGAGGAATATCAGTGAGTGGTAGATAGATATTCATAGAATAGGAAAAAAATGTAATACAATGTGCTGGAGGTTTTATTTTGGTTGTTCTTTTCTTTGATTAGCAATAGAAAAAATGATATTGGGTTCCTACCATACAACATCCTAGCAATTTCCCATATAAATTTCAATTCCAAATTATTTAGTATTTTGGCCTTTCATTTGGGCATACAATTGTTCTGTACACTTTGGGCTTCAACATCTTCATTTCTTCTTATTACTCTCTTCGCAAGTTATGTGCAAATTGATAGAAGGCAGATTAATGTCCCAAAATTTTCTAGAAAGAACATGAAACTCCTATGAAATAGATAGAAGGCTGAGCTATAGACCGACCTACTTTAATTAAATCTAACAATATATGTATATATATATATATTTGTGTAACAGAACAGAGTATACGTCTCTTGTCTTGTTAAGAATATAATTAAAATAAAACGAAAGCGATTTTGATTTGATTTTGCAGGAATGGGTAAAAAATACATCTAGATTGAACACCATAAAAAGTTGCCTACAGCCTCAAAATGCAGCAGCACACCTTCAGAGGTAATTATACGTATAATTATATATATAAGAGAAGGCAAAAAGTTATGGGGTAATCAGTAATGTAGTACTCCCTCCGTCCCAACATTTTCTTCATAGGTGGAGTTTCACACATATTAAGAAAAAGTGAAGTATGTGAGTGTGAAGTTAAATAATAAAATATAAAAAAATGTACTTTATTGACGTTTGTGAGTGTGAGTTGTTTTCTTTTTTGGGGGTGTGAAGAAAGAGTTGGGACGCCCATATAAAAAAAGTGTGAAGTTTATTTTGGGACAGGGAGTAAGTATGGTATTGAGGACAAGAAATTGAATTGGAAAGAGAAAGGCAAATTGTATGATGGAAAAAGAATGAGTCTATAAAGCTGCAATCTGTACTTCCTGTGGGGGCTGCTGCATGCTATGAAATGAAAGATTAGAATCTATACTTTATAGACCGTGTATGTATTGATGCTATGACACTATCAGTTATTTGGAGAAAAATCCATTTATTATTTTGTGATTTTTGAAAAATCTCAGTGGATATGCTTTCAAAAAAAATTATAAAAAATCTGAGAGGTAAAATACTACTCCCTCCGTTCCATAATTGTTTTTACTCTTTTCTTTTTCGTCCGTCCCACAATTGTTTTCACACCCTATAAATGGAAACTATTACTTTAACTTTATCCTCATAATCCAACTAATCTCATTATTTTAATAATATAACTTTACACTACACTCTACTTTTCTTAAAAGTTGTGTCATCCCAGAGGTGAAAACACCTCTGGGACGGAGGGAGTAATTTTTTCAATGACAACTAATTACTCCCTCCGTCCATGATAATTAGTCTACCTTAGTTGTGCACGGTTAATAAGAAAAAGTTGATGTTAATGTGTAAAAGTGAGTGTATTAGTATAAAGAAGTGTTAATTATTAATAAAGTATTTGATGTGATGTGTAAAAGTGAGTATATGTGGTATACAAAAAATAATAATTGAAAATATTCCATTTTGGGTAGGTAGACTATTTATTGTGGACGACTATTTAAGGCAACGTGGACTAATTTTCATGGACGGAGGGAGTATTATTTAAGAAAAATCTCTACTTTTTCAGTTATAACTTTATATTGTACAATTTTTCAAGTAATTTTATTTCAGTAACACTGCTACTGCTGCTTAGTAGCTCGTATAGTTGCGGTAGTACTGGTAGGAGATTCTACAAGGTTGTAAATCTTCTTGTTTAGAATAGTTGAAGCTGCTGCTTAGGTTGTAAGGATATTGTGAAGAGAGTAGCAGGGTAAGTGTAATTTGATATATAGTAGTAGCCACAAGTAAAGTATAATATAATAGTAATAGTAATAGTGATATATAGTAGTAGCCACAAGTAAAGTATAATTTGTTTAATAATAAATAAATAAAAAGAATGATGAGTAGCTACCTTTTGTCAATAAGATCAGTTTTATTGCCTACAAGGACAATAATAACATCAGCACCACACTCTGTTCTTACTTCCTCGATCAATTTGGAAGTGTTAAAAAATGGCTGTTGATCTAATTAACCCAAAAAACTTTTGCATAACACAATTAATTTGGAATTAAACCCAGCCAAAATAAATTAATGATGAGTTTAGTTTAGTTGAGTTGAGTACTTACTGACAACGTCGAACACAATCACAACCACTGAAGAATCTCTAATGTAGCTTGGAATAAGATTTCTGAATCTCTCTTGACCAGCTGTATCCCTGTTATAATTAATTTGTACAAAATTAATATATATATATATATATATATATATGTGTGTGTGTGTGTGTATGAGTGTTTCAATTGATGTTTCAAATACATATAGAGGAGTGTTTTAATTGCTTCTGTCTTTCAGTAAATGTCTCCTTATTTTATTTGGTGAATTTTTCTGATGAAACTTGTAAGTGTTAAGATGATTATGTGAACATTTTTATATTGATTATTTTTATATTTTATTGGTTGAGTTGAGAGTGGCTAAATACATTGTGTTCACTTCACTTACTTTAAAAGTAGAGAATATGATTTGTCTAAATGGATTTTGATGGATTATGTACAACAGTACAATTATGTTTAATTAGTTGATTTGATGATGGTTAAATGAATATGTGTTATGTATTATTAGTTAGATTCTTGTGTATATGAGATTAAATTATTCTTTGATTATGTTCAATATTGTAAGTTGAGACTTTATGATGTTAATTAATGATTGAGTTTATTTAATTAAATAATTTAATTATATAACATATTCATTAATCAATCTTTTTTGGATTATTTTTACTTTTACAGTTTCCACAAATGAATTACTCTGATAAAGAGATTGATGATGTTCGAGAGGAGTGGCCTGACTTTCTTTCAACATACATGGAAAACTGATGAATAGTACTTCTAGCGGTTGGAAGATGAGAAGTTTACTAGATGTTTATGATTTGTAACTTTTGATTTGGAAAACTAATTAACAATTTATTTTGTACAATGTATTGATATTACGTAAAGAATTGTATTGTGGATTTGTAATATTAATATTTATTGTTATAATGATTTTAATTTTAAAAATTAATATTATTTCTCTACGACCACAGGAAAAAAATCTACAATAAATGGACTAAATATGTTTTTGACAACGGTTTAAGATACATACAACAACGGGTAAAATTCATGGTCAAAAAGACCTACGACAAGGGGATTCCCCGTGGTCATAGATATTTTCCCACCGTGGTAGATGGGCTGGTGGTCGTAGCTCTACACTTTTGACAACGGGGTTTTACCGTGGTCTTAAGTGGTTAAGACCACGAGTATTGTGAAGTTATAACAACGGTTTTTCACCGTGGTCTTATGTGGTTAAGACAACGGGTATTTTAAAGTTATGACAACAGTTTTTACCGTGGTCGTAGGTTGTTAAGACCACGGTGGAAAACCCCGTGGTTAAAAGTATGGAGCTACGACCACCCCTCCATCTACCACGGTGGAAAAACACCTATGACCACGGGGAATCCCCGTGGTCGTATCCCTTTTCTGGCATAGTGGTTAGACTCAGTAGTTGTCTCAGGTGCAGAAGTATCATCATCGACAATCCTTTGAGTTTGTACCTCCATCTGAGACTCAACATTCTCTGAGGCAGCGACTTCCTGAGGGTTGGCTTGAGCTCCATCCTGATCATCGTCATCATCATCCTATCCCATTGGAGCATACACAAGTTTGACCTTGAATTCAGAATTCTTCTTTAGGTTAAATCGTGTCATCCTCTTGGTGACCCGCTCAGTGTCAGGACTAGGAACCTGCTTCTTATGCATTGATGCAGACTCATCAAACACAACATGAGGTGTTTTCTCCACAACAAGGATCCGACGGTTATAGACCCTGAAGGCTTTGTTTACTGAGGAATATCCTAAGAATATCCCCTCGTCAGACTTGCTATCAAAATCCTTCAACTGATCTTTCCATTGTTTAGGATGAAACACTTACACCCAAAGATATGGAAATAAGAGATACGAGGCTTCCTCTTGTTCCACGTTTCATAGGGCGTCTGAGCATGTGGTTTGTTCAGCATAGATCGGTTCTGAGTGTAGCACGCAGTGTTGATCGCGTCAGCCCAGTACTTCTTGGGCAGTCCTAACTCGGCCAGCATGGTTCTGGAGCTTCCTTCAGGGTTTGATTCATTCTCTCAGCTACTTCGTTTTGCTGCGGAGTCCTAGCTGCAGAAGTCTCATGAGCAATGCCATTGTTAGTACAAAAATTAGTTATATAAGAGTTAATACACTCTATTCCAAGATCTGATCTGATCCTGATGATTCTCTGACCCTGTTCAGTACTTAGTTTCCTAAGTAACTCTGGAAGCTTCACCTGAGTCTCCTTCTTGTTCAGCAAGAAAATAATTCATGTGTACCTGGAATAGTGATTAGGGTCATAATTGCATTATTTTGCATTCATTTTAGCATGATATTGATTGGTTTATATTCATTATTAACCCTAATATGCTTTGCATTGTGCTATTAACCATTTTTGGTAAGGAAAATGTGTTTTATAGGTAAAATCGAGTAAAAACGAGGAAATCATGATTATAGAGGATGAGATGATGTGATCCGAGCACATGGGGAGGCTTCAATGACTCAAAGGAAGACCTAAGGAAGCTTCGACGAGCCATAGGATCGAAAATGAAAAAGTAAAAAATGGACATCGGAAAAAGGCCGTTGACCGAGCTGCCTTGTACTGATGACCGAGCTAAAATTATTTGGACACCACTTTTCTCGGTGCTCGATCATAAGAGGGCGGGAGCTCGACCAAGTGTGTCTGGGTGGAGGCAAGAGAATGACCGAGCGGCTATTCGAATTTTGACCAAATTAAGGCCAACTTCATCTTTTCGCGCGTTTAAATAGGGTCAAATTGGTCTAAACATTGTGGGCACTATAAATACCTCAAGGATCAGATTTCCAAGCATCTAGAATTTGTCTTAGATTCATTAGATAGTTTTAGAGAGAGATTGGGTTGTTATTTAGTGGATTTTTCTTAATCTTCATACTTCTCTGTACAATTTGTTGTTATCCATCCGTTGGATTTTTGATCCATTTGTTCCACGATTAGTCTTGTTATTAGCTACATTTCTACGGTTCAATTTTGCATTTGGAGTTCCGGAAGAAGAGTTAGCAATTCAAGGTAGTAAGAGAGTATTTCAATTTCTTCATAATTGGTAAGATTCTTGTAATTTTCTTTCAATTCAGTCTTAATGATGATGTTTAGCTTCTTAATTGTTGTTTTGTACTCCCAATTAGCAATGGTCTAATTTCTTGTTGCATTGGTGTATGAATACTATGGTGTACTTTAGTGTTCTATTAATCCCATGCATGATTAAGTGATCTTAATGAATTAATTCTCTAATTTGATGATTTGTTTGAATGCTTGAAGTAATCAATTAGATATTTTGAGCCTATATGAGTTAGCAACACTTTAGAATTGAGTCAATTCATGGATGTTCTTAATTGAAGTTTGTGCCCACCAAGTTTTTGTATTAATGCTTTTATGTCAATGAGAATTGCTTAGAAGTTAAGAACCTCTCAAATGGAGTATTAGGTGTTGTAGAGAGATCTAGACACTTGATAGAGCCCTTTAGCTTGATTAAGACATCAAGGGACCTTGCATGCTAGGATTTGATAGGATACTAGATGAACCATAGTAGGATTACTCCAATGCACACACATCACACACTTGCTCATCTTCCCAAAAGGTGATAGTTAGAATTTACTCTTCTTTGTTGAAAGTAGATAGGAACCAAGACCATTTCTTGTTTTCCCTAGCTATTAACCTTAGTAAACAACCAATTCTTGCTTGATATCGCATTGTTTTCCTATGTTTGATATTTTAACTTGGTTAACTTGCCACAACAACAACGTCCACGTACACTTGTGTGAAGCATACACGAAATTGGCAAACAAGTTTTTGGCGCCGTTGCAGAGGAAATGATTTCTATGTTAAGTGGGGACTGATGTTTACATGTTCTTTTCTTTGGTTTTCTTTATTTGTTCTTAATTATTCTTGGTGAGTGTTAATACTTGCTAATTTTTGTAGGAGTGAACTTGATTGAAGATGGACGGATACAACCACTACTCGTATTCTCCACAATACATATATCCTCCTCAATCATATATATATCAACCTTACCCATATGAACCACCACCTCCACAAGAAAATCCTTATCCTCCCAACTCATATTCCTATCAAGACTCATACTCTCATCATTATCCTTACCAAGATACATTCTCCTACACTCCACCTCCTCCTATGCCCTTAAATCAGGAAAAAACTCCTCCTAGCTATGTAGAAAAGACTCTAGCTTATATCGTCAAGCAAATTGAAGAGATGAGAGTGGAAGATGCTAGAAACTTTGAGGCGACCAACTGGAAGTTTGATGAAATTTTCAACACTAATGGGGGTCAATTGACCGAATCATGTACCCAACAAGTCTATGAGGTTTGTGACGATAAGGTGGAGGAGGAAAATGGGGATAATTTAGATGATGGAGTTGGTATGGAATTTGATATTCCATTAGGTGAAGAACAAGAAAGGGAAGTGGAAAGTATGGGGGAAGAAGGGAATGTTGAAGATCAAGATGTGGATGATGATGATCATGAGGAGATCAAAGCTCTTTCTTTTCAAAAAATTTCTGATATTAAGATTTATACTAGTCCTCTTCATGATTCCATTGATTATGATATTACTCTTCTTATTGATGATATTACATATAGTATTTCTCATGTTGAATTTGTTAGGAATCAAGAAGAAGAGAAGGTTGAACTAGAAGAGAAAAGAGATGAGAGTGAAAAGGAAGAGGATGAGGATGAAGATGAAGAGGACGAGGATGAAGATGAGGATGAGGATGAGGATGATCATGACGAGTACAAAGATTTTTATGATCACTTTGATTTTGATATGGATCATCTTGTTGATGATATTGATTGTAGTGATGGAGAGTTCCTAATTGAGATCAAAGAAGATGAAGATGATTATGAAGAAATCAAATCTCCTTGTGTTCAAGAAACTTCCGATCCTAAGAGTTTTACTAATCCTCTTTATGATTACATTGAGTATGATATTAATCCTCTCTATGATGATAATGAATATGACTCTTCTTGTGTATGCATTGATAGGAATCAAGAAGAAGAGGAGAAGGAAAGTGATGATTCAAGAGGAGGAAATGAGAAAGAACAAGAAGAGGTAAATGAAGGTCCACTTATGGACATGAGCATCATTGAAGAGAAACAACAAGATGAAATGGAAGATGAGCTTAAAGATGAAATGAGCATTTTTAAACCCTTAGACTCTTCCACTTGTGCTTTAATTGATGATGTTGTTTATTGTGAGTTCATTAATTGATATAATATTGAATTAATGATCCTTTTGGGAATTTTTGATAGTAGGAAAAGGGGGTGGATATGGTTGAGAAGGAAAGAAGAGGAAAATGGATGTGCTTACAAGTTTAAATTGAAAAGGAAAGTAGGGGTATGATCTAGAAATCCTACATGTTTCCTTGAGTATGAAGCTATGAGATTAAGATACGACGGCAAGATTATAGATATCCTTGGCCATTTCGTTAACATTGGTGTCGTCCGGCTAGGGGACGTTAAATTCAAGAGCTAGATGGGAGGCAACCCATCCAAAAATTTCTTGCTTATTAGTTTTGATTTGTAGTGTAGATAGTTTTGTTTAATTTGTTTCTTTTGTTTGATTTGTTTCTTTTGTTTGAAAGGAATAGGAAGCAAGAGGTGCAATATCATCCTTATCATGAGGGAAAATGTATCTACTCCTTGTTCTTGATTTTTGATTGAGCTTTGTTGATTGTAAGTTGGGAAGTGCATATTGAGATAGTAGGATATGTTTTGGGATGAATTTGTGCTTGATGATACTTTGATTGGTGTTTAGATGATGTGAAAATTCAATATTCATCACTCTTTTCCAAACTTTTAGGATTTACAATCCGAAAAAGTTTGGGGGGTGTGATCGTTCTTCATATTTGTTATTTGCAATAAGTTGTGATGTTTGTTGTGGATTAGAATTGCATGTATTGGTGTATAAAAGTCATGATTCGAAGGTGTGGAAATTTTGTTATGATCGAGCTTCTCAAAGCCTATGATCGTGCGCAATTGAATTGGTGGTCGAGCAAAATTACTATGGACATCCAGACTTAAGCCGCTCGGACACAGCAAACGAGTGCCTGGCAGTATATGTCCGAGCAGCAGGCAGCGTGCGATCGAGCTAGGGGGTCGGCCCTAGGTAAGTTGACCACTTTTCTTCCTTTGACTCACCTTTATTCTCCCACCTATATATATTGGATTCCACACACAAATACACACAATTCACCACATTCTTGCACACACACTCTCTCGAAAACACACAAGAAGAGGAAGAAGAAATTCTTAGAACTCAAACTCTACAAATTATCTCTTCAATTCCTTCCATAGGTATGTTTTCTATACTTCCTTCTTACTTATTCTTTTATTTTGGCATGGATTCCATGGTTAGAATGTTGAGAATTAGAAATTCCATGTTTAGGGTTCTTGAGCTTAATTTAGGGATTTTTTATTCTATGCATGTTTTTATGAAATTAATGATGGAATTAGGTTGTTTTGTTGATGGGTAATCCATTAGAACCCCAATTACATGCCAATTTTGTTGATTTTTGGATGAATTCAAGTTTGAATTTTTTAGGGCATTAATAGTGACGAATTTTGGATTATTTTTGTGCAATATTGAATCTTTTTCATGAATTCATGCTTGATGCTTATTGTTATGACTTAGAATTGCAATGGGTAGGATTAATTTCATTAATTCACCTATGAATTGTGGATTGTTGAGGATTAATTGTGAAAAAGCATTGAGATGAATAGTGCACATGACTAGTTAATTCCTTGATTCTTTTATTATACCTCATGATTCATTCTTAGCTTGCTTTATGCATGAGTAGTTGTTATACTTGACTTTATTGTTGCCCTCTCTTGTTCATACTTTGAATTTTTTGTAGGAGATGTCGAGTAAGGGTAAGGGAAAAGTCTCAAGCTCAAAGTCGAAGAAAGGTCATGTAGAGAACGATGCGGGCTTAGAAGAGGAATTCTTTGAAAATTGTAGCTGTAAACCCTCCATCTTTGGTTTTTCTTTTGGAGACAATGTTGATTATTTCAACAAGTTTGAGAAAGTTGTCAACATTGAGTATCATGGTGCCAAATACTTCCATAAGGAGACCGTCGAGTTTCTTCAAATTGGGGAGGACGTAGAGGAGTTATTTGCTAACATAGGATGGAGTGGGTTGCTTCATGTTCACCATAATTCCTTCTCCAAGCTAAACTTCAAATTCCTTAGTACGTTCAAGCTCAAGGAGGTAGGTGGAATGCCGAGTCGGATCTATTTCTGAATTGACAACAAGGCTCATAGTATGACCATCCAATAGATTAACCGAGCATTTGGTTGTGAGGAGGAAGCTCCGGCATCCAACCACTATGATAAGGAGAGGTTTGTAAGGTAGGAAACTTTTTGGAAAAAGATCTCAAGGGGCAAGGAGCAAGATTACCTCGCCCAACACTCGAAGGGAACTCAAATTGCTAACCCCATATTTGCATATGCTCAAAGGGTGTTAGCCAACACTGCCTTTGCTAGATATGAGACGGGGGGAGTGAGGAGTCAGGAACTCTATCTTCTCTACTCGATGACTAAGAGCTTGAGGGCCGACTTTGGAGCCTACTTGTGCAAGAACCTTCCTCATCAACACTCAAATATGAATTGTGCATACGGGGGAATGATTGCTCACATCATTAGAAGTGCGGGTTGGGAGCCAAGCGAGGCGGGCAAGGACTTCTCTTATCCTGAATTGACTTATTTGGTGAGGATACAGACGCTCACGAAGAAGAGAAGGACGCATTGCTTTGTTGGTATGCCATATCTTAATTTGTCATTTCCTTTAGTCGATTATGATGTTATAACTATCAAGGAGGAGGGAAATTGGAGGTTGGATAGCCCCGAACACTTCGAGATTGCGAACACATTTCATGGTGGTAAGAAGAAAGTGAACAAGAGAGCAAGAGGAGAGTCGAGTAATCAACGAGAGTCAGATGAGGAGCAAGAAGAAGGGGAGGAGGAGTACGAGCAAGGCGGACCACAAGGAGTTGGAGGGATGAGCTTGGATGCATGGAGTCAAGATGTACAATCTCTTAGGACCGATGTTTCACACCTTCGTGCGGATGTGAACCTCATGAGGGATGATCACCATGCCATTTGTATGGACGTGTCTTCAATCCGTACCAACATTGAAGAGTTGCTCGATGCGCAAAGGACAATGATACGTTGGGATATAGGAGAGTGCCACTTCACTCATTCAAACTACCCTCCACCATGAAGTGAACACTACAGTACTAACTTCATGGGGATGGGTAATGTTCTCTCTACTGTTAGTTGCTTTCCATTCCTCATTTGAGTTTGTTTTATTGAAGATTGTTTATTTAGATTGTGGTTTGATGAGATTTGTCCTTGGATTTGTTGTTGATTCTTGAGTATTTTGTTTGATTTGAGCATTGCAAATTATCTTTTCATGACTTTTGCCAAACTTTTAGGATTCATGATCCAAAAAAGTTTGGGGGGTGTGTTCATTTTTCAAATCTTATTTGCAATGCATGCTTATGTAGATTTTTGGAGCTTTGACTATGTTTAGACCTTGTGCTTAGATTGATGATTCAATTTTTACTTGATGTTGATTGTCATTGTTGCTAGCTTAGGGTAATGATGCATAGATATGTTTATTGTTGTATGGATGATGTAGTTAGTGCATAGTTAAATGTAATGTGTATATTGCTTAATTCATTTTTTGTCTATAGTGTAGTTGATTCTTTAATGCTTAATACATGAATGATGTGTACATGTTTGATATGATATGAGTCTTGATCACCTTAACCCGTGAGGTTTGAGCCTATTTTTTCCCGTTTTCATTTAAAACGGATGACATTTCTTTGATGTGAGATCCACATGGTGCATTCTCACTCTAGAACTTGATTTGAGTCTTATTTTAGATCACATTTTGTAATGAGTTGTCAAAAATAATTTGAGGTCATCTTTGATTTTATATGAGTCACTTAGCCAAATTATCCATACCATGACTTTGATTTCATAGTTGGTCATTTTGTGCCTTTGGCCTTTTTCTTTGGTAACCTATGATTGTAGCTTAATTATCCTTCATTTTGAGCCTTATTTTCCCTATGACTAGTGGAGCTTTCATGAGGATAAGAGGGTTACATGTGCTTTAAAAGAGAGTTTGGTGGATGAGATGGTGAAGAAAAGTGAAAGAAGCAAAAGATGAAAATGTAAAAAATGAAGGTGAAAGTTGTGTTGAATGGAAAAATGTGAAGAAGAACTTATGTACCTAATGTGTTGGTGATGTGATACAAAATTGCAAAAAAGAAAGTGGAAAAAATGCTTGAAAGGAAGAAATGTGAAAAGAATTGTAATGTGGTTGAAATGGTGTTGCAACTTGATCACTTGCAACCTATCTTTTGAAGAGTAGAGATATTCTAGCTAGGTATCTTGGCCTCTTGCTCCACTAGTTTGATAGTCACTTCTATCCAAAAATATTCCACCCTTACCAAAGAGCCAGTACTACAACCAAATAAAAAGTCCTCTTTGATTTGATGATGAGTTACTTGACAAGTGGTGGAGAATTAGAGACTCTTATCAAGCCTATGGTAGTGGATGTACTTTGTGTGATGTTGAGTGAAACCTCATACACTTGAGAGTTGAGTTATACACTTCCTAGTGAGGATCTTGACTTATTGATTTGATCATGTGTGCATTGATGTTTATGTAGATGGTTGATGAGATGACACTACATTGATAGATTGCATGATATTAAGTGATGTGTTCATGACATTTGATTGTGTGCTAGATGCTCATTGATACAATTATTCCCCTATCTTATCGCTTCGTTGCTCGAGGACGTGCAATAATCTAGTTTGGGGGTGTGATTAGGATCATAATTGCATCATTTTGCATTCGTTTTAGCATGATATGGATTGGTTTATGTTCATTATTGACCCTAATACGCTATACATTGTGCTATTAACCCTTTTTGGCAAGGAAAGTGGGTTTTATAGGTAAAATCGAGCAAAAACGAGGAAATCGTGATTATAGAGGATGAGATGATGTCATCCGAGCACATGGGGAAGCTTAAATGACTCAAAAGAAGACCTTAGGAACCTTGGACGAGCCATAGGATCAAAAACGAAAAAGTAAAAAACGGACGTCAGAGAAAGGCCGTTTACTGAGCTCATTTGTACTGTTGAATGAGCTGCCTTGTACTGATGACCGAGCTAAAAATCTCTGGACACCAGTTTTCTCGGCGCTCGATCATAAGAGAGCGGGCGCTCGACCAGGTTTGTCCGGGCGGTGTTAAGAGGATGACCGAGCGGCTGTTCGGATTTTGACCAAATTAAGGGCAACTTCCTCTTTTCGTTCGTTTAATGAGTGGCAAATTGGTCTAAGCATTGTGGGCACTATAAATACCTCAAGGATCCAATTTCCAAACATCTAGAATTAGTCTTAGATTCATTAGATAGTTTTAGAGAAAGACTAGGTAGTTACTTAGTAGGTTTTTGTTAATCTTCATTCTTCTCTCTACAATTTCTTGTAATCCATCAGTTAGATTTTCAATCCATTTGTTCCATTAGATTAGTATTGTTATGAGCTAAATTTCTACTGTTCAATTATGCATTTGTAGTTTCGGATCAAGAGTTAGCAATTCAAGGTATTAGGAAAGTATTTCAATTTCTTCATAATTGGTAAGATTCTTGTAATTTTTTTTCAATTTAGTCTTAATAATGATGTTTAACTTCTTAATTGTTGTTTTGTACTCCCAATTAGTCATGGGCTAATATCTTGTTGCATTGGTGTATGAATACTATGGTGTAGTTTAGTGTTCTATTAATGCAATGCATGATCAAGTGGTCTTGATGAATTAATTCTCTAATTTGATGATTTGTTTTAATGCTTGATGTAATCAATTGGATATTTTGAGCCTATGTGAGTTAGAAACACATGAGAATTGAGTTAATTCATGGATGTTCTTAATTGAAGTTTGTGCCCACCAAATGTTTGTATTAATGCTTTTATGTCAATGAGAATTGCTTAGAAGCTAAGAACCTCTCAAATGGAGTATTAGGTGTTGTAGAGAGATCTAGACACTTGATAGAGCCCTTTAGCTTGATTAAGACATCAAGGGACCTTGCATGCTAGGATTGATAGGATACTAGATGAACCATAGTAGGATTACTCCAATGCACACACATCACACACTTGCTCATCTTCCCAAAAGGTGATTGTTAGAATTTACTCTTCTTTGTTGAAAGTAGATAGGAACCAAGACCATTTCTTGTTTTCTCTAGCTATTAACCTTAGTAAACAACCAATTCTTACTTGATATAGCATCGTTTCCCTGTGTTAGATATTTTTACTTGGTTAACTTGCCACAACAACAACGTCTACGTACACTTGCGTGAAGTATACACGAAATTGGCAAACAAATTGTCATCAATAGCAATAAGGGCATATTTCCTACCATTGATGTTGACAAGAGTGATTGGACCAAAAAGATCTATGTGCAGAAGCTGAAACACTCTGTCAGTTGAGAAGACATTCTTTTCTTTGAATGAAGCTTTTGTTTGCTTGCCCTCCTGACATACTCTGCACACGTGGTCCTTGCTAAAAACTTCATTGGGAAGACCTTCTACAAGAGAAAGTCGAGAAATCTTGTTAATAATCTTGAAGTTTAATTGGCTGAGGCGTTTATGCCAAAGCCAACTGAGTTCAGCAGAACCCTTAATAAGTAAACAGGTCTCAGGAGAGCTGCTCTTAAAATTAGCAAAATATATGTTGCCTCTCATTACACATGTGATTAGAAACTGCAGTGTAGATTTATCTTTAACAAGACATATAATCAATGTAAACTCTACACTATATCCACGGTCACAAAAATGACTAACAGATAGCAGGTTATGCCTAATACCCTCAACATAGGACACATTAAGCACTCGGACTGAACTGATAACAAGAGTACCAGAACCTCTGGTGAAATCAGAGTTATCACCAAAGATAACCTGATGGCCATCCTGTGCAATATAATCCTAAAGTAGATCGCGAAAACCGGTCATGTGCCTCGAACACCCTGAGTCCAAGTAAAAGTCTCCCTTCTTTGGATCCTCCCACATCTTCTTGCAGCCCGCAGCAACCTAATAAGAATCAGGCTTCAGGTACCCATCTTGTATTGGGTCATATGGTGTCAGCTATACCCTTCGGAATCCAAACATGTCTTACTACCCTAAAAGCATCAGAGGTATAGATTTATCTTCCTGAAACATCTACATACACCGTTCTCTTCTTCCTAGGTGCCTTGGAAGGAAAGGGTGTATGGGTGTCAGCTTGAGTTGCGGAGGCCCTAGATTTCTTCTTGGGGATCAGCCTCTGATTCCTCTTTGGCTTGGGTGAAATGGACCTGGGTGTGTCCTGGGAAGGATTTGCTCTTTCCTGACCTCTAGGCACAAGAGGTCTAGTCCGATCCACCCGGTTAGTCATTCTGCTTTCAGAATTAGGACGCTCCTGATGGGTCATGTGCCCCGTCTGAGGCTTCTGAACATGAGTGTCCTTTGGTTTGGCATGAGGCTTCCTCTGGCCTGAAGTCCCTCTGTCCTGAGTATTCCTCAGCTGGGCCTGAGGTTTAGTCGGGTCAGTGTTCCTTCTCGAACTCCCTCGACCCTGAGTATTCTTAGGCTACGTCTGAGACGTACTCAAAGCTGAGTTTGTTCATGGATTTCCTCCATCCTGAGCGATCTTAGGCTGAGCCTTAGATGTGCTCGGGGTAGAGTTCCTCCGGACCTGATTGTTCCTGGGCTTAGTCTGAGACTTACCCTTGTCCTTCTTCCTTGGCGCCTGATGAGGATCATTGGATTGTTCCTCAAGTTTGGGCCTTGATTCCTCAGTTAGTTGCCCGACGGGTTCAGTGGGTTCTACATCCTTCCCTGAGCCGTTATCCTGATGAGCAATACCTTTGCCTTTGTCATCAGTTTGCGCAGGGATAAACACCCTTTTAGAGTTGTTGCCTGAAGCACCTCCGTTTCGGTCCTAAGATTCCTCCGAGTTGTAACCCAACCCAACTTTAGTTCCATTAGTCCGTTGGGAGATCATGGTTAACTTTTCAACCACTTGGGTCGATTGGTATAACTTCTCCAGCTGATAATTCAGGTACTCATTTTCTTTTCTCAGGGACTCAATTTTAGTGGTGTATGGTAGCAGATAGCTATAACGAGTGATCATCTCAGCCTCACGCTCATTCTTGCGAGCTTTAAGCTCAACATTGAGACGAGCAACCAACTAAGCAGTGTGCTCTTCCTTAAGTGTGATTTCCTTAATATCGCGAGTTATAGTCAAGGTAACAATGAGAGCTCTTAGTCGTTCTACTTCACTTTGAACCCTCTCAAACTCGTTACGAGTTCATGAAGTCTCACCGACATCAATGCATCATCAGTATCTCTAACCTTGACAATCTCAGCAAGACGAGTATTTTCATCACTCAGTTTCGCTAGTACGTCCACTGTGTGAGTATGAGTCTTCTGCAGCCTTGAAAAGTTGGCCATCAATTGCTCTAAGGAGAGATGAAGGTCGAGATCCCTTGCTGAATCTGAGTTAAGCTCAGGTGCATGATCAGGAGAAGAGATAGAAGATCATACCTCATCATCTGCCAGCAGACAGATGTCATCATACTCCTCATCGGAGCAGAGATCAGGGGATCGGCGTCTTGGGCTATCTGAATTCGAAGATTCTTCAGCAAGCATCCCTCTCCGATCTGATACCCTCAGATCTCTCTTTGATCTACGATCTTCTCTCTCTCGAGCACTGAGCTCCGGACAGTCGTACTGATAGTGTCTGATCTTCTTGCAGTGATAGCACCCATCGACATCACTAACACCCAGTTTATCAGTATACTTTTTACCTTCAGGTTCCCTCTAGCTCCCTGAGCTTCTTTCTTTTCTGGAGTTGGATCTTCTGGGATCCTGTTCATCTCTCCTTCCGGAGCCTCTCCCTTCTCTCCGGTGCTTAGGCTCTTCATGCTCCCTCCTGGATTCTGAGCCCCTACTCTTTTCCCTCCGAGGGCTTGTCCTCCTAGGGCTGGAATATCTCCTCCTGTCCCTGGAATCAGTATCAAACTTTTTATACCCACCAAAATGAGAGTTGAGGTTCTCGAAACTCCGGGCCATCAGACTATACTCCTCGGTAAGCTCGTCTCTGCTCATCTCCTTCAGGGACCTATATCTAGCCTCAGGCTCAGGAGTAGCTTTAAGAGCTAGGCTCCTTTCCTTCTCAGGTGTCCTTACCTCACTTGTGTCCTCACTGACCTCATTCTTCTTCTTCCTCTTATTGAGGTCGAACTCTAGAGCCTTCAGCTCAAAGAAGAGATGAGTAATAGAGACACTCGTGAGATCCTGAGTGCTTTTCAGCATGATAACACATGTATCCCATCTTTCAGGGAGAGTTTAGGATTTTAGAAGATACCTCCTTCCCAAGGGTTGCCAGCTCGTTCATCAGCTTAATGAAACGAGACTACATCTGGTCAGTCGACTCTCCCTCCAGCATCCTGAAGCTCTCAAACTTTCTGATTGCCAAATATCTCTTGTTCTCCTTGATCTTGTCAGATCCTTCACTCATTTCTGCCAAAGTATCCCAAATCTCTTTGGCAGTCTTCAGATGCATCAGCCTTACTGAATCCTCGTAAGGAACAGTGTGGAGTATAATATTCTTCACAATATTATCTAGTCCGATTTTCTTAATCTGGTCAGATGTAAGCGTGAACCTCTCCACAGGCTCATCTCCTGGCTGAGAAACTGGAACACCTCTAGATACGGGCCAGGTGGTTGATTGGTTGGTCATGAACTTGATAGGTCCTTCCTCGATCACACTGTACATCTGATCATGAATAAAGTAGAGATGGGCAAGAACCCTGAACTTCCAATAATCATAGTTAATCTCAGAGAACTCAGGAAGATTTCCTTTAAGGCGCTCAAAAAAATATGTCATGATATGCAGTTTTCAAAAGCAAGATCTAGCTCAGGTAGACCACAAAAAGTTTCACCTCCTCAAACTGTTGGTACTCAAACTCAGTGGTCTTTTGAACCACTGCTCTGATACCACTTGTTGGTCCCGAAACCAGTATAATCAGTGTATGGGGGGGGGAATATACTAATGCCATATTTTCCTAAATTCTCAGAAAATATGCTTATAAAACTCAGTCAGGAAGATCCTGATAGTTCTCATTGAACTGATGGTCTCAGGGGCAGAAGGGACAGATCAGTCAGGATACAAATATACTGAGTTCTAAGTATGTGCTCTAGGAAGCTCAGTAGAGATAACCCACCTACTGACCGCTCAGAAAGCTAGTCAGTTGGATAGTTATCTCAGTAAGCTAGAGTTACGTGTAGAAGTGAGCCCTTAAGTTTCTACTCGTTTTATGTCCTAAAAAGTATTTTTCCGTTTTGCTTAGAAAATAGTTGTTAAGGCTGGTGCACTGATTAATGCTCAAGAGAATTGATTTCTCCTGAATTTGTAAAACTTATGCTGAATGTTCAGTTTAAGAATGATGACAGTTTATGATCCTGAACAATAAAATAAATCAGCACTCAAGGGTATTTTTAACGTGGTTCGGAGATAACCAACTCCTACGTCCACAACCTGATTTAACAAGAAGCAATCCTCTCCACTGAGGATTGGTGCTTGTTTTTAACGTGCCAAGGTGCACGAATAGCCTCCTTCCTCTCTAATGAACTCGACCTCTTTGCGTTTTCCAAGTCCCAGTCCTTACCCACCAACTGAGGGGTTTGACTTTCTGGTTTCCAACTAAGGGTGATAGTCCTATCAATCTAAGCAAATACAGATTTTAGAATCCTACTACAATACTAGGGAAATTTAATTGCAGAGTGTTATTTGTGGTTTGCTTTGAGCACTTGGATTCTAGAGATTTTCAATCGCTTGGAAATTTTCCGTTAACCTTGAATGGGTGCAAGGCAATCTGTATTTATAAGAGAGATTCAAAATAGATCTGTTGGAGGAGATCTTTTTGAATATTCCTATTTTAGGTAGGTGCAGACTGACTTGTACTTGGTTGACCTTTCGCAATGCTTAAAAGGAAAACTCAGTGGTCGCTGCCCACAAATCTGAGGAATAATAAATGTGGCGCAGACTGCATACATACGTTGTCGACATCTGATTGGCTCTCCGTTAAAATGGCTAGTTCTTGATGTGACTTCATCCTTCCTCGTACATTTAAAACTCTAAGTGTCTTGCACTTTACTCAGGTCAAATGTTCGTCTTATCCAAAGCTGCTGACTTTCCTTTTATTCTCAGGTGTTAACATAAATGTTAAATCCCATTGCTTCAGTAGGATTTTTATTAGGCCCTTATGAGCTTCAGTAGATGAACACTTAGCCTGACTACTCAGGCTACTTCCGCCTTCACTGAGTAAGTCCTGTCCTGAGCATGCTTAGAGTACTTAGTAGGAACATATCAGTGGGATTTCTCAAGATCGTCTTCGATGGGCCTCAGGAGGAACTTCAGGTTCTTCGGAGATCAGCTTCAGGTCGAGTGTCTTTAGGACGAGCTTCGAGCTTCAGGATTGAACATCTTTCTACCATAGGATCTTTGGGACGTCTCCATCAATCTTCAGTCTTCAATGCATTCCCCCTGAGCTAATTACATGTGAATAGAAAACCTATTCTAACCTGACTAGTCCTGAATTAAACAAACCTGACTAACTATACTTTGGCAGTTCATCGGGGGTGATTAGGGTCAAAATTGTATGTTTTTGCATCCATTTCTACATGGTTTTGAAGTGCTTATGTTCATATTTGACCCTAAAATGCTATACTTTGTGTACTTAACCCTTTTTGGCTAGAAAGTTGTGTTTTGTAGTGAAAACGAGCAAAAATCAGCAAGAGATGAGCAAGTTCGTAAAAGTCCAGAAATTTTGAGTTGATCCAATGGAGGCAAATGATATACCATGTCGAAGAGTTTGAAGAGAGGATCGTAACCAAAAACGAATCGAGTCAATCAGAGCTCTAGAACTCAAGATATGAAGAAAATGAGGAAGTCAAGGATCAATCGGACAAGTCAAGGCCGAGCTCGAGCGCAGCCAGGCCAGACTCGTGTGACCATGAGCCTAGACTCGTGTGACCATAAGCCTAGACTCGTGCGACACATCCCTGGTTCGGGCGACGTGAGCTCACACGAGTGCTCACACTAGCCAGACTCGTGTGGCCACTGTTGTCCACTCGTGTGATGGCTCGGATGGTCCCAATTTCGAGGGCAGTTTCATCTTTTCATGCATTTAATGAAGGGCATTTTGGACCAGACATTGTGGGCACTATAAATACTCCAAGGATCAGATTCTCAAGGCATCCAAGTCGCATTTAGTTCATAATCATAGTTAGATTCTTAGATTAGAGAGAGAGAGAGGTAGTTACTAGTGGGTTTCTTAAGATTTCTTCTCACAAATTCTTAGATAACTTTTAATCTATCGCTTGGATCGACGATCTGTTTGATGCCCGTGATCATATGAGTCTTGATCACCTATACCCGTGAGATTTGAGCTTTTGATGCCCGTTTCAATCTTGAACGGATGACATTTCATTGATGTGAGTTCCACACATGTGCATTATACTCTAGAACTTGGCTTTAGTCTTATTTGAGGCTACAATAGATAATGATTTCACATGAGATGATATGAGGCATTTTCTTTGATCTATATTGAGCCACTTAACCCTATGAGCCTACCATTGATATTGATATCCTGTGCTACCCATTTTGTGCTTATAATCCTTTCATTTGGCTAACCACAATTTAAGCCATTTTCCTTCCTTTTTGGAACTCTCTCGTCCTTATGATTAGTAGAGTGAAAAGAAGGAAGGAAGATTGGTAATTTGATGAAGAAAATTGGTGGCCAATGTGGAAAGAAAATTCTATGCATGGGTTGTTATGAAAACAAGGTTCAAAGGCAAGTGTTTGCAAGAAATTGAAAAAGGTTGACTTTTTGAAAAATTATGGTCAAGTTTGACTCTAGTGTTGTGAGTATGTTCACAAGTTTGCAAAAAGGGAAGAATGATTCTTTGAAGTGTGATTTTGAAAGAGCATGAAGAGTTTGTTATTTGCATGAAGAGTTCGAAGAGAGGGTCGCAACGGAAAAAGAATCGAGTCAATCGGAGCTCTAGAACACAAGATATGAAGAAAATGAGGAAGTCAAGGATCGATCGGACAAGTCGAGGCCAAGCTCGAGCGCAGCCAGGCCAGACTCGTGTGACCATGAGCCTAGACTCGTGCGACACATCCCTGGTTCGGGTGACGTGAGCTCACACGAGTGCTCACACGAGTGCTCACACGAGCCAGACTCGTATGGCCATTGTTGTCCACTCGTGCGATGGCTCGGATGGTCCCAATTTCGAGGGTAGTTTTATATTTTCGCCCGTTTAATGAAGGGCATTTTGGACCAAGCATTGTGGGCACTATAAATACTCCAAGGATCAGATTCTCAAGGCATCCAAGTCACATTTAGTTCATAATCAAAGTTAGATTCTTAGATTAGAGAGAGAGAGAGGTAGTTACTAGTGGGTTTCTTAAGATTTCTTCTAAAAAATTCTTAGATAACTTTTAATCTACCGCTTGGATCAACGATCCGTTTATTCCTGCATTCTCATCTTGACTAGCGCTATGTTTCTACCGATTGGATTCTAATTTTCATTGCCGGATTGCTAGATAACTTGTAGAGGTAAATTTGTATCTTTTCAATTTCCTTGTAATAGATAATTCTCTTTACAATTCTTGCTTAATGATGATTATTCCTAGCTTAATTGTTCTTATGTTTACCAAATTAGCCATGGGCTAATCCCTTTATGTGTTGGTGTATGATTCCTATGGAGTAATGTGGTGATCATGTTGATCTTTTGAATGCTATGAGTTATTGTATGATCAATTCTCTACATTGATGGATTGTATGAATGCTTTGCATGTGTAGTGATCATAAGGGCCATTAGGGAGCTAGTCTCATGCGAAAGTAGAGCTACTTTCCTAAATCTTCTTGTATTAAGGCCAATGCATGCTAAGTGTTTGATAAAATTCCAAAGATAGTGAGAATTATCCTTAGAGAATTGGAAGAACAATTAGAGGCTTTAATGTGTATGTAGGGAGACCTTTTTGCATGTTAGGGTGGCTAGCCGATTGATTATACACAACCTCGTTGCATGATAAAGTGATACTTCACCATGTGAAACATAGGATAGTACACTAGCACATATCTCTCACATTTGCTCACTTTGCAACCCAAGGTGATACGTAGTTTACTTCTTTGACACATTAGTAGAAAATAGATACCTTTACCCTTTATTGCTTTGTTAGCTAGCCAATTGAAACAACAATTTTCCTTACAAGTCCCCGTCTCCTTTGGGTTCGATATATTAAAACTTGGTCAAGCATACCACGACAATAGCGAACACGTACACTTACGTGAGGACACATTTTGAGCTAAACAGGGGGTTTTAGGATCTGAATCAAAACACTAAGATTACATCCCAACAAAGAAGGTGTTCAATCCTGAAGTTCAGAGTTCGTCCTAAAGATGTCTGACCTGAAGCTGATCCTGAAGAATTGGAAGATCGTCCTGAAGATGATGGGAAGTCATCCTGAAGTTTTCCACTGATGATGTTCCAATTGTAGAAACAAGTAAGAAATCTAACTAAGAACCCACTAAGTAACTTCTAATCTCTCTCTAAAAACTATCTAATGATCTAAGACTAATGAATGATAATGAAATATGGCTTGAGAATATGATTCTTGGAGTATTTATAGTTCTACAATAATTATACCAAAATGTCCCTCATTAATCATGTGAAAAGACGAAGTTGCCCTTAATTTTCATACTTCCCTCACCTCGTGCTCGGACAGCCTCTTATGGCCGCTCAGACAGGCATGATCGAGCGCCAGCCTTAGCATAATCGAGCGCCTGTCATTGTGGTGTACATAGTGATCTAGCTCGGACATCGGTGCAGAGCCGCTCGATCAACAATACAAATGAGCTCGGACAACGGCTTTCTTTGACGTCCAGTTATGACTTTTTCATTTTTGATCCCATGGCTCGTCCAAGCTTCCTAGGGTCTTCATTTGAGTATTTTAAACTTCTCCATGTGCTCGGATTTCATCATTTCATCTCCTATAGTCGGGAATTCATCGTTTTTGCTCGTTTTCACCTATAAAGCACATTTTCTTGCCAATAAGAAGTCAATATCACTAAGTATAGCATAATAGGGCCAAATATGAACATAAACCAATCAAAAACATATAAAAATAGATGCAAAATGATGCAATTATGACCCTAGTCAAACCCCTCATACAATTCTTTCTTTTTAGTAGTAAAATTTCTAACACTGTTGGCCGCCTAGTTCTTCAAAAAGGTTGTACACCTCTTAAACTTGGTATGTAAATCTCTTGTGTCTATAGTTCCCTCCACACCTATTGTTGGTCCCTTAAGTGGTGAAGGTCTAAAGGGGGGGGGGGGTGAATAGACCTTCAAGAAACAATTTTAAAACTTTTAAAATAAGGATACTAGAACTATCTTAGTGCGTTAGGTTTTGAAAACGGTCTACAAGGTTGTTAACCACAAAGGTTACATTTGTAGACTAGATAGTTTACAGCTGCAAGATTTCCTAAATAAAAGAAAATGAAAGCAACTTGTAGATGTCTTTTTCAAGGTTATTTTTCACACTTTGAAAGTGTATTGAAAAACCTCTTGTGCAGTGCAAATAAATGTGTGTTAATGAAAAACCAATGTAAACAGTGAAGTTTACAACTGAGTGACTAGCAAGTCTACAATTGTAGATTTCAGATTCAATTTAGACAAATTTTTTGCAGTAGAGTTAAAAACAATAATGTATGTAACAATGTAAATAAGCAAGATATATAAATGATAAAGAAAATAAAGAACAATGCAAACAATTATAGTAGTTCAATGTTGGGAAATCCCTTATGTTTTGATGATATTAAAACCAGCTGACCTTAGGAAGTCAGTTGGTGTCGGATCGGATCAGACGAGGATGATCAGCTGGGGCTCAGATCAGCTGAGATCCAGATCAGCTGAGGTCAGATCAACTGAGGTCCAGATCAGCTGATATCAGATCAGTTGAGGTCCAGGTCAGCTGATGTCAGATCAGCTGAGGTCAGACCAGCTGAGGTGCAGAAATCAGACAAGGACAAAATCAGCAGAGGACCACCACCACCAGCTGAGGTCGTCTGAAGCTGTTGCATAGAAGATCTATTTATGGGAAGTCAATCACGTCAAAAGGATAAGATCACAACAACGGCTAGATGATTTCCAGAATCATAGGCAATCAATCAAGTCAATCAGATTGAAGATCAAGCCAAAGATGGAAAGATATCAACCTGGAAATCAATAATCAATCAATCACTCTGATTGATTGATTACATATTTATAAGAATTTCAAATCCTAGTCAACTCTAACGACTAGTTTTTGTTACCTATAATTATGAGTACAAGAGAGAAAAATCATAACGTTCCTACGCGCGATTACATTAGCATGTAGGCTACACTATTTTCCTATGTACAAAAACACACTCTACATAATTATTTATTATTTGTAAGACTTTATAGAAGTCGATCAGTTAGTTGCAACTGTGCACTAACAAGAGTTGTAAGAGAGTTTTCTCTTGAAAGTTGTAAGGAAGGAAGTAAGTGAGTAAGAGAGCCCCTCAACTCCAAGTTGGATTGAGGAGAGTGGATGTAGGACAGTTGGTCCGAACCACTATAAATCTTGTGTGTTTTTCTTGTTTTATTTTATTGCTCTTACTTGCTGCACTAAAGATTAAAAAGATTTTTCTAATAAAAAAGGATTTAACTAAAAACGTTTCCGCACACTAAGATCACTGCGCACTCAGCTGATTTTATAAAAAAGGATTTGGCAACAGAAAAAAAATCGAGTCAATCATAGCTCTAGAACTCAAGATATTATGGAAACGAGGAAGTCGAGGATCGATCGAACGAGACCAAGCTGGGTTCGTGCGCCCACAAGCTCTGACTCGTGCGACGATCAAGCCGGGTTCATACAGAATTCTCTGGTTTGTTCACCAGGGGTTCGAATGAATGGCTCGCACGAATGCATTCGTATGGTCACCTGCTTGCATTCGTTCGAGGACCCGGTTTGGCACACTTTCGAGGGCTGTTTCATCTTTTTGCGCGTTTAATGAAGGGCAATTTGGACCAAACATTGTGGGCACTATATATACCTCAAGGATCAGATTCTCAAGGCATCTTAGTCATAATCTTCATAATTCTTAGTTGTTAGATTAGATTAGAGAGATAGAAAGGTAGTTACTAGTTGGGCTTATAAGATTTCTTCTTACGATTTCATCGATAACTTTCGATCTACCGTTTGGATCATCGATCCATTTATTCCCGTATTCTCGTCTCATCTAGGGCTACGTTTCTACCGATTAAATTTGGTTTTCTATTGTCGGATCATTTTCTAGCATTTGAAGGTAATTTGTATCTTTCCAAATTTCATTGTAATAGGTAATACTTCTACATTCCTTTACATTTCTTGTATGATGATGATTGTAGCTAGTTCAATTTCTCATTTGTTTTCCAAATTAGCCATGGGCTAATCCCTTTATGTGTTAGTGTATGATTCCTATGGAGTAATGTGGTGTTAATAATGATCTTATGAGTGCTATGAGATGTTGTATGATCAATTCTCTATATTGATAGTTTGTATGAATGCTTGGCATGTGTAATTGATCATGAGGGCCATTAGGGAAGTTGCTTCATATGAGAACTGGGGTATTTTCCTAAATCTTCTTGTTATTAGGCCAAATCATGTTAGGTGTTTGATAAAATTCCTAAGATAATGAGAATTATCCTTAGTGAATAGAAAGTACAATAGGGACTCTAATGTGTATCTAGGGAGACCTTTGCATGTTAGAGAGGCTTGCCAATTGATTGTACAATAGCTCATTGCATGAATAAGTGATACATCACCACGTGAAACATAGGATAGTACACTAATACATACTCTCACAACCTGCTCACTTTGCACCAAAGTGATAGGTAGTTTACTTTCTTGACAAGCTAGTAGACATTAGAAACCTTCTCACTTTATTGCTTTGTGTAATTTCAAATTTGAATAACAACATACCTTACAAATCTCCCATCTCCCTGTGTTCGATAAATAATAAACTTGGTCATCTTGCCACGACGATAACGATCACGGGCACTTGCGTGTAAACTCCATTTTGGGCAAACAAGTTTTTGGTACCGTTGCCGGGGAGATGGCTAGTTTGTTTGGGTTGTTCGTTGTTTTTATTTTTATTTTTGATTCTTTTGATACTATTTTGTGAGAGTTTTGATACTTATTTCTTTGTAGGTTCATGCAAACAAGGAGTAAAGGGGGAGACCTATTACCCTTTGATTTAGACCTTGAGATGAGCCTACGAAGGAGAATAAGAGAAGCTAGATTGAATCAAGAGAATATTGAGAAAAACATGAATGAAGCTAGATATGAAATGAGAGATGAAGAGCCATTGAGACAACAAGTACATCATGGTGATGAGCACTTGGCTCAAAGTGAGGTTCCTCAACCCCAACCACAACCTATACCACAACCATAACAACCTTATCCACCACAAAACCAACCACTACACCACTACCCACCCCAATATCCTAACTTTCCCAACTATCCAATAAACCAACCTTACTACCCACCACCACCTCATAACTACCCATATTATTCATATCTACCACCACCATAAAATCGTATACCACAAATTGTAAACCCACCTCAAAACAATGAACTACTACTTCGTGAATACTTTGAGCCGAGGGTGAATGAACATTATGATGGTATTGAAAGGCCACCAATTGATGCGGAGAAGTTTGAGCTAAACACTAATCTCTTAAAGTTGTTGAAAGAGTCTCATTTTGAGGGGTCAAGTGATAGAGAAGATCCAAATGCTCATCTCAATAACTTCATGGAAATCTGCGATACAATCAAGTGTAAGGAGATGTCGGACAATGAGAAGAAGCTTTGTTTCTTCACCTTTACCTTGAAGGGGAGAGAAAAAATATGGATACAATCGATGAACCCTAAAGCTGCGACATGGGAGGAGTTGAGCTCACAATTCCTAAAGAAATTCTACCCACCGTCGAAAATGCTCAAGGCAAGGGAAGAGATAAAGAATTTCTGACAAAAGGCGAGAGTAACCATATCTAGTGCTTGGGAGAGGTATCAAGCCTTGCTTTTGGCTCGTCCTCAACATGGTTTGAGAGAGGAAGATATACTTTTGACGTTTACTATTGGATTACATGAAGGAGACAAGAATTATTTGAATTCTTGTGCCGGGGGTTCGGTTTGGACGAGAATGGTTCGCCAAGTAAATGAGATCATTGAAAATTTCACAGCCAATGATGCTTTTCAAAGGGAAGCCAATATTGGAACGGGTGATCGAGTCTCTCTACTTGAGGAGAACATGAGAAACATGATGCAAATGGTCTATGGAGGCCAAAACCAAAACCAAGCTCCGGCTCCTATGCAAGTAAGTGTTTTCGAAAGTATTCCTTCTCCCACAACGTCTACGCAAAAAGGAAGTGAATTACATGGGTCATCCTCAATACAATAATTCCTTTCAAAGTAATCAATGGTCATATATTGCTCCACCTTTTAGACAACAAGGAGGTCTGTATCCGAATCAAAGCAACCCTCCATACAACCCTAATAGGAGGCATGAGAAATTTTCATACTCCAATCCCAAGGGAGCAATCCAATTACCTCCTGGGATTGATCTGGGGTCAAAGCCGCCAAATAATAAGGGTAGGGGGAGCATGGATGACACCTTGGCGCTAATTTTGAAGAATGTGGAAGATTTGAGAGTGGAATTTAGAAAGATAAACAATGAGACCAATAATAAGTTTGATGATTTGTACGCTTCGCAAGGAAACCAAATCAAGAGCCTAGAATTTCAAATTGGGCAAATTGCTACTTCCTTAAGCCCACAAGTCAACAAAGGTAAATTCCCTTCTACAACCAAAATTAATCCTCAAGAGCATTGCAATTTCATTATGTGTTTGGATGCTTCGAAGGAGATGATAGGGAATTGTGCCTTGAAAATGTTTCATGATGAGCTAGTTGAAGAAGCAAGTTGTAGTGAGAAAGTGAATTTGGTGAAGGGCGATGAGAAGAGTTTGGGGGTAATGGAGAGGTTGACGAAAGAAAATGAGAAAAAGAAAGGGAAAGTGAAGATAGGGGTTGAGGAAAGATTGGAGGAAGAAGGGTTAGTGGTAGAGAAAGAAAAGGTGGAAATTTCAAAGGGAGTCAAAGATAAGCTTGATGAGAGGCTTAAGAAGTTCCTCGACTTGTTTACGAAGATGTATGCTAACATGCCTTTCAAAGAGGCAATTGAGCAAATGGCGACATACACAAGATTCTTGAAGTACCTTATGTCAAAGAAGAGGAAGAATGAGCCCGGGATTGTCAAACTTACTCATAAGAGTAGTGAGCTTATTATGAAGCATCTTCCTAAGAAACTCAAAGATCCGGGAAGCTTCACTTTGGATTGTCACATTCAAGGTAGCAAGACGATCAAAGCTTTATGTGATCTTGGGGCGAGTGTGAATGTTATGCCTTTATCCATTGCTAAAAGGCTTGGTTTGAAGGATATGATGCCCATGTTTAGTAATCTTTATATGGTGGACAATTCAAAGGTTCAACCTAGAGACATTGTGGAATATGTGGTAGTTCGAATCGGTAAATTCCTGTACTCGGTTGATTTTGTGATTTTGGATGTAGAGGAGGATAAGAATACTCCTCTAATTCTTGGGAGACCCTTCCTAGCGACGTCGGATGCATTGATTAATATCCAAAAGGGAGAGGGTACCTTGAGGATGAATAATGAGAGAAATACTTTCTCCATTTATGATTCCTCAATGAGTTCCCCAAGAGATGAGTTTGAAAGTTCAAGCAAAGTCACAAGAGGTAATGAGGAAGGAATGCGAACTAGTCATCTTGAGAGTGAAGTGATTGAGGAGATTCCTTTTGAAAAGAGAAAGAAAGTGAACATAGAAGAAAAGGGGGTGAAGAAAGTATCGAAGAAAGGATGTTTTTGGAGAAGAAAGTTGAGTGATGTAAGAAAGGATGTTTTTGGAGAAGAAAGGATGTTTTTTGGAGAAGAAATTTGATTTTATGTGAGCTTCATTGCTTCCAGCTAGGGGACGTTAAATCCAAGCGCTAGGTGGGAGGCAACCCACCCTTATATCCTGTTCGTATCATTGATTTTATTTTGATTGTTGTGTTTGTTTCGTTTGATGATTTTAGGGATAGAAGCTTGAATGCCAATTTTAGTCCATTGATTTTGTGAATTGATTGCTCTATTGGATTTTGTGCCATTTTGTGAAGAATAGATTTGAGGAGCATATTTTGGCTAAGGTTTTGATATATACTTGGTTTAGGAGTGATATTAAGTGTGAATGGTTTATTGAGCTTGAATTTCTTGATTAATCACTCTTTCCAAAGTTTATTAGGATTCTTGATCCGAAAAAGTTTGGGGGGTGTTATTCGTGATTAATTTTTCATTTTCATGATTATTTTGATGATGCTTAGTACCATTAATGTTTTATGAGGAGTTTTAAGTTGTGTTGTGTAGGAAAATGGAAGAAAAATGCATGAAAAATGTGTAAAAGGGTAAAAATTGAAAGTGGTGCAGGAATGCTCGGGTTCGTGCGCCCAGCAGCTAAGAATCGTGCGCCCACCAGCTTCGGTTCGTGCGAGCTCGTTCTGGTACATTCACCAGAGGCTCGAACGAATGCTAAGCTGGGATCGAATGAGCCGGGTTCGTGCGGCCACCAGGTTCGGTTCGTTCGGTCCTTATGGTATTCAGATTTTGACTATTTTTGGTCCCACTTTGACCACACTTCCCAAGGTTTTCCCACTCACTCTTTACACCTATATTCCACTCATTTCACACAAAAACACACACTTCTCACTATATTCTTACACTCTATTTTCTCTCAAAACCAAAAAGAAGAAGAAAGAAGGAATTTTTTATATCTCAAGTTCTACATTTCCTTTAACTAATTCCTTCCATAGGTATGTTCCTCTAACTCTCCTCTCTCTATTTCTTGTAATTTTGTAGAGATTACATGGTTGCATTGTCTAGAATAAGAAATTCAAATTTTAGGGTTCTTGAGCATAAATTTGGGATTTTTTTATTCTAGCTAGTTTTTGTGCAATTGATGATGCATTTATGCTATAATGTTGATGGGTAATCCAATGGGAACCTGTTAGGATTTCTGTGTTAGATGTTTTGATGATATAATAAACCAATCAGCTTGTAATAGGACCAGCTGAACATGTTAGTAAGCTGATGAGTAGTTAGGATTAGATAGGTTCAAGTGAGGGGGAATCTACCTTGCTGCCTAGAAGATCCGAAGCTACCATAGAAGAGAAGACCAGCTGAGACCTTGTGGACTTAGC
>JAPKLY010000279.1:221094-232959 GCA_026898435.1 Prunella vulgaris | reverse complement strand
GTACCCAGCTGATGACAATTTTCAGCTGAGTGGGTATTCAGATTCTGACTATGGAGGGTGCAAGATTGATAGGAAATCAACTTCTGGCACATATCAGTTTCTAGGAAGCAAGCTGATATCTTGGTTCTCCAAGAAACAGACTTCAGTAGCTACTTCCACAACAGAGGCAGAGTACATGGCTGCTGGTAGTTGCTGTTCTCAGCTGCTCTGGATCAGACAACAGCTGAGGGACAACCATGTGATTACAGAAGAGATACCCATTTTCTGTGATAGCACAAGTGCAATAGCCATTACTCAGAATCCTATTCTCCGTACTAGATGCAAGCATGTGGACATAAGACATCATTTTCTTCGGGATCATGCTGAGAAAGTAGATATCAGGATGGAGAAAATTCATACGGAGAAGCAGAGAGCAGATGTGCTTAGCAAACCCTTAGCAGAGGTAAGATTCAAAGAATTAGGAGAAAAGTTAGGAATGATAGATGGAGGAGCAGTCCTTTAGAAAGAAAGTTTTTGGGTAAATGGGTATTCAACTGGTACCTAGCTGAGGACTACCCTGCTGAAGTAATCAGCTGATGTTGGTCCCGAAACGAGTTAAATCAGTGTATGGGGGGGGAATACACTGATGTCAGATTTTTCTGAAAGACTCAGAAAAATACTCTAACGCACTCAGTCAGGATTCCCTGAAGTACTCAGTACGCTGAAGGTCCACAGGGGCAGCAGGGACGGTTCAGTAACGAGTCAGATAAACTGAGTGTGAGTAATGTGCTCGGAGGCTCAGTAGAGATAACAAACCTAATGACTGCTCGGAAGCGAGTCAGTTGGATCACTATCTCAGTAAGCCAGAGTACGTGCGGAAAGTGAGCCCTTAGATTCTACTCGTTTTAGTTTCTGAAAACATTTTCTCTGAGTTGCTTAGTAAATTGGTGGTTAAGGTTGAGTGCACAGTATTCAGATTCAGGATGATTGATTCAGTCCTGAGGTTAAAACCAATGCAGTATGTTCAGTTTAATATGATGACAGTTATGATCCTGAACAGAACAGTAAATCAGCACACATGGGACTTTTTAACGTGGTTCGGAGATAACCAACTCCTACGTCCATGACCTGATTTAACAGGAAGCTATCCTCAAAACCCTGAGGATAGGTACTTGGGTTTTACGTGCCAAGGGACACGAGTAGCCAACTTCCTCTCTTAGGAACTGACCCCTGGGCGTTTTACAAGTCCCAGTCCTTCTAACCAACCGATCTCACACCTTGAGTGGTTTGGTATTCTGGTTTCCAACTAAGATAGCTCTAGCAATACAAAACAATGCTAAATAATAGAGCTATCGATCTAAGCAAATACAGAGTGAATCCTACTACAACACTAGGGAAATTTAATTGCAGAGTGTTGTTTATGATATGCTTTGTGTTCTTGGATTCTTGAGAGTTTTCTCTTGGAAATTTCCCGTTAACCTTGAATGGGTGCAAGGTTCTCCATATTTATAGGCAAGATTCAAAATAGATCCGTTGGAGGAGATCAAATCAAATCTTTCCTATTTTAGGTAGATTGCAGGCTAGAAATACTGTTTGACCTACCCGCCATGCTTATTCTGGCAAGTTGTCACATCACCTGCAACTTTTTGAGATGCATTAAATACCGCATTAAATGCTGCACAGACTCCGTGCATGCGTGTCGAAAGATCATTGGCTCTCCGCTATAACGGCTAGTTGACCTTCAGACATTTGTCCTTCCTCGTACATTCAATGCTCTGAGTCTCTTGTTAATAACCCAGTCTGAACGTGTGTCTTGATGGAGTCTTACTGACATTCTTTTTGTCTCTTGGCCCATAGCATAAATAACCTTTTGCTTTGGACTTACATGATTCAGGTGATCTGAACCACAGCCTGAGTCAGGACCTATGTGCATTCAGCACAGCCTGATAGGTTATTCAGCTCAGTATGTGTTACTTTTTTGCTTCGGACTTACAGGATTCAGGTGAACTGAACCAAGGCCTAAGTCAGGTCCTATGTGCATTCAGCACAGCCTGATAGGTGACACTTACTCTTCACTGACTGACTTCTGTCCTGAGTATGCTTAGTGTACTCAGTAGAAACATCAGTCAATGGTACTTCAGGATTTAATTCAGGATGAATCAGCAGGCTTCGATCTTCAGCTTCAGAACAGATAATCTTCAGCGAGACTGACTGACTCCTTCAGGATAGTTTACACTTCAGACTTCAGTAAATTGGGTCGACTCCAATATTCTTCAGTCGTCAGCATGGTCCTCCTGTACTGAATCTCTAACCTAACTATCCTGAACTATTTTAACCTGAACAGCTATACTTAGGCAAATTCATCAGGGGTTTTGGGATCTAATCAAAATACTCAGATTGTCCCAACAGCTGATCCTAACAACAGCTGAACTGGTATGTCTACTTATTCTTTCCTTTCTTTTCTCTATCTTGTTATGTCTAACTTGATACAGGGATAAGTTATGAAAGTCAGACAAGGCCACTTTGCTTCAACTGGTCCATATCAGCTGTCATTAAAGACCCAGATGAGCAGAAAAGATTTTCATAAGGATCGCTCTTATCAGCTAATTTTGCCACATCGACATCTCGATAAGTATTTCTATGATCTTTATGTTGTTTTTTTTTTCTTAAGAATTTTATTTTATCTATCAAATCTTTTCAAAAATTAATAAATCCTTAATTTCTAAAATTATTTTAGAAAATTGGCAATCAAATCTTTTCTTTTACGAAAATTCGGGGATTTATTACCTTTTTCAAAATAAGGTGTCAGTTGCAATTAATTTAACTTCGCCTAAAATCTTCTCAAAAAGCACTTTCATCATTACCTTTTTCAAAAAAGCGAATCTTTTGAGGCGGTCAAAACCTTTCGAAATCCTGACACCCACGCATCACCTCCAAAATTCTCAAAGGTCATTTATTCTGGACCTTTGATTTGTGTGATGAAAGATACAAATCTACGATCAAAATTGATTTGTTTTAATTTTGGAAAAGATGCTCATATTCTTCGAATACTATAAAAACCCATTTAATTGATTTCTGAAAAACCTTTCTACTTCGACTTCCTTCTACCTTTCTCCTGCATATTATTCTCTGCATCTCTAATCTGTGTGTTGAAGCTATGGCGTCCAAGTCAATGCAAAAATTGTTCAAAGAAAAGATGTATGCGGAGATGTGTGTCGATTTCGACACGACTAGGGTTCCTGAAATTAGAGAAATCCTAAACCTTCTCCAACATCAAAATCTCTGAACCTTCATCTCCATGACCCCCCCTGATCATAAAACCCTAAATTTTTATGCCTTCCAATTCCTTCTTAGGGCGCAGTTCAGCACAGCCTCCATCGGCTCCTTGGTTGATGAAGTAGCTGTTGTTATCTCCAAGGATGCTGTCGCTGGTATCTTTGGCCTATCCTCCACTGGTGTCCAGCCTCACAAATATAAAGAAGCCGACTATCTGGAAACCTTTCAGTTAATGGCCAGGACGAGTTTCAGGGACACCACCACGAACCTGAAGAAATCCATGCTGAGAAGGCAGTTTCAGTTCCTGATGGATGTGGTGACCAAGGTCATCCTGGCGGAACAGGGGAGTTTGGAAGCCATTACCAAACTCCGCCTGAGTGTGGCCCGCACCATTCTCGATGGGGTGCAAGCAGACTGGGTGAGTCTGCTATGGTTCCGCCTAGAACAGGAGTCCAAGAGGTGCTTGGTGAAGGAGGTGAATGGGGAACAGGTTTACAGTTTCAAATCCAAGTGTTCCATGGCCACCAAGATCACTATTCTTCTGAATCATCTGCTGCCCCAGCATGAGTGGGATGAGGAATGGGTTGTTGAGTACAACCACACCAAGTTCTTAAGGGGAAGTAACTTGGACATCATTGGGCCAGCTGACTCAGATTCCGATCTAGTAGCTATTGCCCCTGGTCCTTCTGCTGGTCATGGGAAGAAGCAGAAGAGGAAGGCTCCAATGCCTGCTGGAGTTGGTAAAAAGAAGAAATCCAAGAAAGAAACCACTCCAATTCAAAGGAAGCTCTCATTTGATTCTGATTCAGATGAAGAAGAGGATACTGTTGTGCTAAGCAGTCTGAAGAGGAAGAAATCTTCAGCAGAGAAGCCTACTCTGCTGGTTGATGAGTCTTCTGGAGAAGAAGAACAGGCTGTGGAGGAGTCAGCTGAGAAGGCTGCATCAGATGAGGACTCTGCGACTGGCTCTGATGGAGAGGAAGAGGAGTCGGAAGAGAGGGAGTCAGCTGAACCCTCAGTGGCTGAGACAGAGGTTCTTCATTCCTCTGCTGATATACCATCCGCAGACATACCTATAGCTGCCTCACCTATCAGGTCAGCTTCTCCTTCACCCTTTTCTGATACTTCCCAACACTTCTCAACCCCAGCCGATCCCCCACCTTCACAAATCCCAGTCGGCAATGAACCAGAGGAGATGGCTACCTCTGGAGAGCCTTCAGCTACCCCCAAACCCTCTCACCCTGAACCTATCATTCTCGATAACCCCAACTCCCCCTCTGAAATGGCCAAACAAGCTCGTCTAGCTCACCATCGTTCAAAAGGGCCTCTTGAACGAGGGATGATTATTTCTGCCCTTGCCCACATTTCCCTATACATTCCTGAACTCAACCCTTATCCAGCCTACCAGGACATCCTTGCTGATGGCCTAGCTTGGGCACAAGCAAGAGAGGGGCCAGTTACCTTCTTTCTGGCCCTAATTAAGGAGATGGGAGAAGCAGCATTCACTGAATGATCCACTTCTATGTTCTCCGAGGTGAAGATACCAGAGGAGAGAGAGAGAAAAATGCTGAGTTCAGAGACTGGTTGAAGGAGACCTTTCCTAAGTTCTTCAGAGCTATCACAGAAGAGATGCTTAAGGTAGAGGTTCAGCCAGAGTTGCCAGAGATTGAGTATCTTCCTACTCCAACTGATGTGAGTGGAAAGATAGATTGGGTGGAAATCAGGAAACATTGGCTGCAGATCACTCAACTCTTTCATCAGCTTTCTGACAACTCCCTGCCAGCTTTGAAGGAAATAGAGAAGAGATTCCTGGACTGGTTGCAAGTTCCACTCAGCAGCAGAAGACCTCTCCTTATGTAATAGTCCAAGCTGAGTCAGCTGATGATTAGGTATTTTTTTTTATTGTTCTTTCTCTTTTGATTATTAATAAAGCTTTATGATTTCAGACAACTTCTTGTTGTCAGCTGCATTTTAATTCTGTCTAAAGATCTTACATAAAGATCTTCTTTTCTGTCCTATGTTGATCTTGATTTTGATTGAATTTGCTTATCTGATGATTAGCTGAGTTGGTTTTGATATCATCAAAAAGGGGGAACTTGTTAGGATTTCTGTGTTAGATGTTTTGATGATATAATAAACCAATCAGCTTGTAATAGGACCAGCTGAACATGTTAGTCAGCTGATGAGTAGTTAGGATTAGATAGGTTCAAGTGAGGGGGAATCTACCTTGCTGCCTAGAAGATCCGAAGCTACCATAGAAGAGAAGACCAGCTGAGACCTTGTGGACTTAGCCAATTTTAGAAGACAGAAGATTTAAGCAGCGGACACTGGAGCATCGAGAGCAGATCATCAGAGAAGTTAACATCAGCTGATATCAGAAGATCAGCTGATCAGCTGAGAGCACATCGCAGACAAGACAAGGACCATTGATAAAAGACATATCCAGATGAAGTCAAGAAGACCAGCTGAGGTGCACACCAGCAGACTTGCACATCAGCTGAGGTCCAAGTATCAACAGACTGATACACCAGCTGAGGAGACAGATCAACTGAGGTTTTGTGCTCGGCCCAGATTATTCGGAATCAATTTTAAGGGTTAACTTGCGACATAAAAGGAAGATTCCAAGAATAGAAGATCAATCAATCAAGGGGACAAACTTGATTGATTGAAGATTGCGAAGATTGACGGGAATCAAGAAGGAAATTCAATCAATCACATTAATTGATTGATTACGAGATTATAGGATCTCATATTTATAGTCTTTTCTAACGGCTAGTTATTTGACCCTATAAATTAGAGTAATAGTGATAATTCATCATAGGGTTTTACACGCACATTAAGCTAGCCGATACTCTGTCAAATTTATCACTTACGCTCAAAAACACCATTCATACTTATCATTTGTAAAAGCTTTGTAGAAGCTGTGAGAAGTCAATTGCGATTATAGCGTTGACAAGTTGTAAGAGAGTAGTACTCTCAAACTGTGTAAGTAAGTGAGTAAGTGAGTTAGTGGAGAGCCCCTCAAGTCCAAATTGGATTGAGGAGAGTGGATGTAGGACAGTTGTTCCGAACCACTATAAACCCCCTGTGTCTCTTCGTATTTCTTTCTGTTCTTATTTGTGCACATCACCTAAAAAACGATTTTCATTAAAAATGTTTCCGCACTATACACAGCGCACTATTTTCAAAATTCAGACTACCTCAAGTAGTTTGCTGATTTTCTGAATAAACCAGTAAAAGTTGAAAAAGGTTTTTGAATCCTTACAAGTCTATTCAACCCCCCCCCCTTCTAGACTTGTTCAAGTGTATTCTTCCCAAAAACCTGCCTTTGGGACCAACAGAACCCAATTGCATGCTAATTTTGTGAATTTTGGACTTAATTGAAGATTGAAATTTTGGGGGTAGGTATAGTGACGAATTTTGGGAAATTTTATGCAAAAATTGGATTTTCATGATAATATTGTGCTAATTGTTTGTTGCTAAAGAGTATATTTATAATAGGATGGGTTAATGATATTAATTCACCAATGAATTTTGCTTACTTAAGGTTTCATTGATAAATGACATTGGCATAGCTATTACTGGCATGATTTCCTTGATTCTAGAATAAGATCTATTATGTTCAATCTTATTATACTTAGTAAATGAAGTTGATTAGGACTTGAGTTTAATGTTCTTCTCTTGTTCATGCATAGTATTCTTCTAGGAAATGTTGATGGTTTGTTGAGCTCATTGTTTAGATCTTGCTAATGCCAAACACTTTTGTAGGCCATGTCTAAAAGAGGTAAAGGAAGAGCTTCTAGTTCAAGACCTAAAAAGGGTTGGAATGATCCAACAATGGAGGATGAGTGTTTAGCAGAGTGTGGAGTTAAGCCATAAAATCATGGGTTGTTTTTCGAAGATAAAAAGATTTTCTTCGATAATTTTGCAAAAGTTTGCATCATGGAATTTCAATCGAGTATATATTATGAGAAGAGGTCTTTCGAAGGGTGCAACTTTGGGGAAGACATTGAAGAATTGTTTGCTAACATAGGCTGGAGTGGGTTGCTTGATCTTCAACACTTCGACTCATTCAAGGAATTGAACATCAAATTCTTAAGCACGCTTGAAGTTAGAGAAGTGGATGGAATATCTATTAAAGCAAGGTTTCGGATAAACAATGAGAGTTATGTCATGACAACAAATTAGCTCAATGAAATCTTTGGGTGTGAAGAAAATGTTGATAAGGGAAATTTTTATGTATGGGAAAGGTTTACTCGAGCTCAGGAAATATGGGGAAGGATTAGTGATGATGACAAGGCCTACAACCCTCAAGTTTCTAAGTCCTTTCGTCTTGTCAATCCTATATTGTGTTGTGTGCACAAGATCATAGCAAATACTGTTTTTGCTAGAGTTGAAACTAACAGAATGAGAAGTGATGATCTATACATCTTGCATTCGATGTTAACTTCTAAAAAGGCAGATTTTGGGGCTTATCTTCTTAAGAATCTTAGCCAACAAGCTGCAAGGACTAATTGTGCTTATGGGGGAATAATTGCGTTAATTGCTCAAACGGCTAGTCCTTTACCAGAAAGAGAAGGGGCAGTCGGTGCGATGATCGATGTGGATCACATGATAAGGACTAAGAAGTTCAAGAAGAAGATGAATGTTGTTTGTGTTGTTGGGAGAAATATCAAAGACCTCTTTCCTCTACTCGAGTATGAACTTATCACAGTAAAGAAGAGCGAAAACTTGAAGCTTAATTCACCCGAGCACGTTCAAGTTAAGGAACAATTTAATCACAGGTTGAACAAAAGAGCGAGGGGTGCATCAAGTTCACAAGCACAAGAAGAAGAACAAGTTGAAGAGCAAGAGCCGATGCAAGAGGATTACTTTTAGCAAGATGGAAACCGTGTGTTTGAGGGGTTGATGTTCAAGGAATGGGGTTATGAGGTTTAATCTTTGAGGATAGATGTGAATGAGCTTAAGAATGAGTATTTTTATCTTCGCTCCGATGTGACAAGATTGACCGACAACTATCGCTCTCTCAACACTAATGTGGATTCAATCAGTAGGAATGTGAGTGCGATGCAGTCAAGTATGAACACCATGAACGCGAACATGAATGAACTCCTCGAAGCACAACGAGAAATGATGAATTGGCACATTGGAGAGGGTCACTTTACTCATCCACGTTATCCTCCTCCGTGATGTGTAAAAACGTAATGAGGAAGGGTAACAATCTCTTATCCCTATCTTGCTTCTATCCCGAATTCCTAGTTTAATTTGTTTTGTAGTGATATTGTTTCATGACTGTGGGATTTTTAGGTAGTTTTGTGTTTTTAATTTGCTTGGTGATGGAATTATGATGTTTGACTTGGATTTTATTGTTGATGCTATTGAATATTGTGCTTTATTTGGTGCATTGTATGATCTTTTCTCCACTCTTTGCCAAACTTTTTAGACCCTTGGTCCAAAAGAGTTTGGGGGTGTGTTCGTTTCGTCATTCTCATTGCAATGCTATTTTCAGATTGATTTTGGTATTATTCCTATGCTTTGATGCCTATTGTGTTGATGACGCCTTGTTTTGCTTGTATTTTTGGCCATATTCTTGTTGCTTTGAGTAGTGAAAGCATGAGATATGTTTATGGTTGTGTGGATGAGTTGAAAGTCATGATAAGTGTAATGGAGTTATTTCTTGATTCTTGTGTTATCTTTGATACTTTTGATTCTATGATTCTTGAAATTTCGATAAGATGAGCATTGTTGATATGAGATGAGTCTTGATCAACCATTACCCGTTAGATTTGAGCCATTTTTATGCCCGTTTCAATCTTGAATGGATGACATTTTTATGTGAGTTCCACACACATACATGTTACTCTAGAACTTTGCTTTGGTCTTATTTGAGGCTACAATAAAGAAGGATTTCACATGATATGATTTGAGGCATTTCTTTGATCTATATGGAGCCACTTTGCCATATGAGCCTACCATTGATATGATTATCCATTGCTCACCATTTTTGTTCCTATAATCCTTTCCTTTGGCTAACCACACTTTAAGCCATTTTCCTTTCTTTTTGGAACTCTCTTGTCCCTATGATTAGTAGAGTGAAAAGAAGGAAGGAAGATTTGTGATATGATGAAGAAATTGGTGGCCAAGGTGGAAATAAATTCTATGCATGGGTTGTTGTGAAAAGAAGGTTCAAAGGCAAATGCTTGCAAGAAATGAAAAAGGTTGACTTTTTGCAAATTTATGGTCAAGTTTGACTCTAGTGTTGTGAGTATGATCACAACTTGTTTAAAGGGAAGATTGATTCTTTGAGAGTGTGATTTTGAAAGAGTATGAAGAGTAAGTGCAAAATTGCATGAAGAGGTGAATGATCTCTACTTTGATTCCTTCTATGCTTTACTAATCATACTTAGTCACTTTTATCCATATGTTCCTTCCCTACCAAAGAGCCAACACTACAACCTTTAAAAGTCATCATTGATGTGTGAATAATTTTGTCATTTCAAGAAGTGGAGAATGTAGACTTGAGCCAATCTTATGGTATGATGTGTATGTGGTGTGATGTTTGAGTGAACCTAAACACTTGAGTGTTGAGCTAAACACGCATCTTGTGAGGATCATGACTCATTGACTTGATATTGTGCTAATTGATTTGATTTTGTAGTTAAGTGGATGATATTGAATCTTAGATTTGCTAGATATTGAGATATGATTCTATGGCATTTGATCTTGTACTGGATGCTTCATTGATACAATTATTCCCCTATCTTATCGCTTCGTTGCTCGAGGCCGAGCAACAATCTAGTTTGGGGGTGTGATTAGGGTCATAATTGCATCTTTTTGCATCCGTTTCTATATGGTTTTGATGTGCTTATATTCATATTTGACCCTAAAATGTTATACTTTGTGAATTTAACCCTTTTTTGCTAGAAAGTTGTGTTTTATAGTGAAAACGAGCAAAACCGACAAAAGACGAGCAAATTTGTAAAAGCTCAGAAATTGTGAGTTGATCCAATGGAGGCAAATGATACACCATGTCGAAGAGTTCAAAGAGAGGGTCGCAATGGAAAAAAGTCGAGTCAATCGGAGCTCTAGAACCCAAGATATGAAGGAAATGAGGAAGTCAAGGATCGATCGAATGAGACCAAGCCGGGTTCGTGCGCCCACAAGCTCAGACTCGTGCGATGATCAAGCCGGGTTCTTGCAGAATTCTCTGGTTCGTTCACCAGGGGTCTGAATGAATGGCTCGCACGAATGCATTTGTGCGGTCACCTGCTTGCATTCGTTCGAGGACCCAGTTTGGCACAATTTCGAGCGCTGTTTCGTCTTTTCGCGCGTTTAATGAAGGGCAATTTGGACTAAACATTGTGGGCACTATAAATACCTCAAGGATCAGATTCTCAAGGCATCTTAGTCATAATCTTCATAATTCTTAGTTCTTAGATTAGATTAGAGAGATAGAAAGGTAGTTACTAGTTGGGCTTATAAGATTTCTTCTTACAATTTCATTGATAACTTTCGATCTACCGTTTGGATCATCGATCCGTTTATTTCTGCATTCTCATCTCAGCTAGGGCTACGTTTCTACTGATTGAATTTCGTTTTCAATTGTCGGATCATTTTCTAGCATTTGAAGTTAATTTGTATCTTTCCAAATTTCATTGTAATAGGTAATACTTCTACATTCCTTTACATTTCTTGTATGATGATGATTGTAGCTAGTTCAATTTCTCATTTGTTTTCCAAATTAGCCATGGGCTAATCCCTTTATGTGTTAGTGTATGATTCCTATGGAGTAATGTGGTGTTAATGTTTATCTTATGAGTGCTATGAGATGTTGTATGATCAATTCTCTATATTGATAGTTTGTATGAATGCTTGGCATGTGTAATTGATCATGAGGGTCATTAGGGAAGCTGCTTCATATGAGAATTGGGGTATTTTCCTAAATCTTCTTGTTATTAGGCCAAAGCATGTTAGGTGTTGATAAAATTCATAAGATAATGAGAATTATCCTTAGTGAATAGAAAGTACAATAGGGACTCTAATGTATATCTATGGAGACCTTTGCATGTTAGGCTTGCCAATTGATTGTACAATAGCTCATTGCATGAATAAGTGATACATCACCATGTGAAACATAGGATAATACACTAATACATACTCTCACAACTTGCTCACTTTGCACCAAAGTGATAGTGTTAGGATATCTGTGTTAGATGTTTTGATGATATAAAACAAATCAGCTTGTAATAGGACCAGCTGAACATGTTAGTCAGCTGATGAGTAGTTAGGATTAGATAGGTTTGAGTAAGGGGGAACCTACCTTGCTGCCTAGAAGATCCGAAGCTTTCATAGAAGAGAAGACCAGCTGAGACCTTGTGGACTTAGCCGATTTTAGAAGACAGAAGATTTAATCAGCTGACACTGGAGCATCGAAAGCAGATCATCAGAGAAGTTTACATCAGCCGATAAGCTGAAGAGCAGATTAGCTGATATCAGAAGATTAGCTGATCAGCTGAGAGCACGTCGCAGACAAGACAAGGACCATGGATAAAATACTTATTCGGACGAAGTCAAGAAGACCAGCTGAGGTGCACACCAGCAGACTTGCAC
>JAPKLY010000279.1:193892-211094 GCA_026898435.1 Prunella vulgaris | reverse complement strand
TTGAAGGGTACTTACAATCTAGGCCTCTGGTACCCAGCTGATGACAACTTTCAGCTGAGTGGGTACTCAGACTCTGACTATGGAGGGTGCAAGATTGATAGGAAATCAACCTCTGGCACATGTCAGTTTCTGGGAAGTAAGCTGATATCTTGGTTCTCCAAGAAGCAGACTTCCGTAGCTACTTCTACAACAGAGGCAGAGTACATGGCTGCTGGTAGTTGCTGTTCTCAGCTGCTCTGGATCAGACAACAACTGAAGGACTACCATGTGATCACAGAAGAGATACCCATCTTTTGTGATAGCACAAGTGCAATAGCCATTACTCAGAATCCTGTTCTCCATACTAGATGTAAGCATGTGGACATAAGACATCATTTTCTTCGGGATCATGCTGAGAAAGGAGATATCAGGATGGAGAAAATTCATACGGAGAAGCAGAGAGCAGATGTTCTTACCAAACCCTTAGCAGAGGAAAGATTCAGAGAATTAGTAGCAGAATTAGGAATGATAAATGGAGGGGCAGTTCTATAGAAAGAAAGTTTTTGGGTAAACGGGTAGTCAGCTGGTACTCAGCTGAGGACTACTCTGCTGAAGTAGTCAGCTGATCCTCACATCAGCTGATCTGGTATGTCTACTCTTTCCCTTCCTTTCTCTATCTTGTTATGTCTAACTTGATACAGGAATAAGTTATGAAAGTCAGACAAGGCCCCCTTGCTTCAGCTGGTCCATGTCAGCTGACATTGAAGACCCAGACGAGCAGAAAAGATTTTCATAAGGATCGCTCTTATCATCTGATTTTTCCACGTCAGCATCTCGATAAGTATTTCTATGATCTTTATGTCGAATTTTTTTTTATCAAATCTTTTCAAAAATTAATAAATCCCTAATTTCTAAAAATTATTTTAGAAAATTGGCAATCAAATCTTTGTGTTTACGAAAAATCGGGGATTTATTACCTTTTTCCAAATAAGGTGTCAGTTGTAATTAATTTAACACCGTCTAAATCTTCTCAAAAAGTGTTTTCATCATTACCTTTTTCAAAAAGGAGAATCTTTTGAGGCGGTCAAAACCTTTCGAAATCCTGACACCCACGCATCACCTCCAAAATTCTCAAAGGTCATTTATTCTGGACCTTTGATTTGTGTGATGCAAAATACAAATCTACGATCAAAACTGATTGGTTTTAATTTTGGAAAAACTGCTCATATCTCTCGATACTTATATATATCCCTTTAAACTTCTTTCTGAAATTTCCTGTTCCTAAATCTTTCTGCCCAACATTTTCCTGCATACTATTCTTTCTGCACTCAAACCCTGTTTTGAAGGTATGGCATCTAAGACAATGTAAAAGCTCTTCAAAGAAAAGATGTACGCAGAGATGTGTGTCGATTTCGACACGACTAGGGTTCCTGAAATCAGAGAAATCCTAAACCTTCTCCAAAATCAAAATCTCCGAACCTTCATCTCCATGACCCCCCCTGACCATAAAACCCTAAACTTCTATGCCTTTCAATTTCTTCTTAAGGCTCAGTTCAGCATAGATTCCATCGGCTCCTTGGTTGATGAAGTCGCTGTTGTTATCTCCAAGGATGATGTCGCTGATATCTTTGGCCTATCCTCCTCCGGTGTCCAACCCCACAAATACAAGGAAGCTGACTACCTGGAGACTTTTCAGTTGATGGCCAGGGCGAGTTACAGTGACACCACCACGAACCTGAAGAAATCCATGCTGAGGAGGCGGTTTCGGTTCCTGATGGATGTGGTGACCAAGGTCATCTTGGCGGAACAGGGGAGTTTGGACGCCATTACCAAACTCCGCCTGAGTGTGGCCCGCACCATTCTCGATGGGGTGCAAGCGGACTGGGTGAGTCTGCTATGGTTTCGCCTGGAGCAGGAATCCAAGAGGTGCTTGGTGAAGGAAGTGAATGGGGAACAGATTTACAGTTTCAAATCTAAGTGTTCCATGGCCACCAAGATCACTATTCTTCTGAATCATCTGCTGCCCCAGCATGAGTGGGATGAGGAATGGGTTGTTGAGTACAACCACACCAAGTTCTTAAGGGGAAGTAACTTGGATATCATTGGGCCAGCTGATTCAGATTCTGATGCTGATACAGTAGCTGTTGCCCCTGGACCTACTGCTGGTCATAGGAAGAAGCAGAAGAGGAAGGCTCCAATGCCTGCTGGAGGTGGTAAACAGAAGAAAACCAAGAAAGATACTACTCCAATTCAAAGGAAGCTCTCCTTTGATTCTGATTCAGATGAAGAAGAGGATACTGCTCTGCTAAGCAGTCTGAAGAGGGAGAAAACTTCAGCAGAGAAGCCTACTCTGCTGGTTGTTGAGTCTTCTGGAGAAGAAGAACAGGATGAGGAGGAGTCAGCTGAGAAGGCTACATCAGATGATGCTTCTGCCACTGGCTCTGATGCAGAGGAAGACGAGTCAAAGGGGAGGGAGTCAGCTGAACCCTCAGTAGCTGAGACAGAGGTTCTTCATTCCTCTGCTGATACACCATCAGCAGACACACCTATTGCTGCCTCACCTATCAGGTCAGCTTCTCCCACACCTTTTTCTGATCCTTCCCAACACTTTTCAACCCCATCCGATCCCTCACCATCACAAATCCCAGTCGGCAATGAACCAGAGGAGATGGCTACCTCTGGAGAGCCTTCAGCTACCCCCAAACCCTCTCACCCTGAACCTATAATTCTCGATAACCCCAATTCCCCCTCAGAAATGGCCAAGCAAGCACGCCTATCTCACCATCGTTCAAAGGGGCCTCTTGAACGAGGGATGATCATATCTGCCCTAGCCCACATTTCCCTCTACATTCCTGAACTCAACCCCTATCCAGCCTACCAGGACATCCTTGCTGATGGCCTAGCCTGGGCACAAGCAAGAGAGGGGCCAGTCACATTCTTTCTGGCCCTACTTAAGGAGATGGGAGAGGCAGCTTTCACTGAATGGGAGGAAATTTTGATGGAGGCCTTGGAGGTTAAGGCTCCATCCCAGCTGACATCTCCTGCAGGGCTGAGGAAAGTGGCCAGAGCTCTGTTGCTCAAAGATGGTGTGGCCCTGGACTGCCCTGAAATAGCAGAGACTGAGTTTGTTCCTCCAGCAGCACATTTTGAGATCTCCCCTGCTGATCAGGTAACTCCTGCACTCTTGGAACAATTAAAAGGCTATTTTGATGACCACATCAGGGAGGTCAAAGCTACTCTTCTGGCTGCCAAGTCTGCTGCCCCCTCTATGATTGAAGCTCATGTTCATCAAGTCCTGCTGGACCATCGCAACAAGCTGAAGGAAGCTATGGAGGACAGCTTGTATGCCACTCGCATTGAATTCTTCAATACTCTCCAGAGCTTCAAGGCAACTGCCAGAGCTTTCAATGATGATGCATCTGCCTCTCTTGCTGCTGAGTCTGAGAGATTCAGATTGGTCTCTGAACGGTTGGAAGGAAAAATTGCTGAGTGCAAACATGGTCAGGAAGACCTGAAAGATATTGTGGACAAGCTTCCCACTTCTCTACCCTCTGCTGCAATAATTGATGATATCAAAAAGGGGGAAGAGAAGAACTCAGCTGCTATTGCTGCCTTGCAAGCTGAGATGACCTCTCTGAGAGCTCTTCTGGTGGATAATCAAGGAGTTCTATCTGCTAGGATAGAAAATGTTGAAGACTACATCAACACCAGGAAGATGGCTGCTCAGAAAACTCAGGAGTTGAGAGATCAGAAAATGGCGGAGGCTTTACAGAAGCAAGAAATTGTCGCTGTAGAAAGGGAAAAGAAGAAAAGAATTATGAATGCTGATCTGGATGAAAAGCTGGCTAAGGAGTTGCAGCTAGCTGAGAAAGAAACCCCTGAGGAGAGGAGGAAGAGGCAGGAGAGGGAAATAAATGATGAGCTTGAGAGAAGATATCAGAGGAAACAGAAGAAGAAAGGGAAAGCAGTAGCTCAAGGGAGCAGGACTAGGAGTGGAAAGTTCATCAGAGATCCAAATGAGCCTCTAGTTGATGGACCAATTGATATGTTTTACAATCAATTGTCTGATGAGCTGGTGGATCTCTGGAAAACCATAAAAGCCAAAACTATGATCCACTTCTATGTCCTTCGAGGAGAAGATACCAGAGGAGAGAGAGAGAAAAATGCTGAGTTCAGAGATTGGTTGAAGGAAACTTTTCCTAAGTTCTTCAGAGCTATCACAGAAGAGATGCTTAAGGTAGAGGTTCAGCCAGAGTTGCCAGAGATTGAATATCTTCCTACTCCAACTGATGTGAGTGGAAAGATAGATTGGGTGGAAATCAGGAAACATTGGCTGCAGATCACTCAACTCTTCCATCAGCTTTCTGACAACTCTCTGCCAGCTTTGAAGGAAATAGAGAAGAGATTCTTAGACTGGTTGCAAGTTCCGCTCAGCAGCAGAAGACCGCTCCTCATGTAATAGTCCAGCTGAGTCAGCTGAGTATTAGGTATCTTTACTTCTGTCTGTTATTTCTCTCTTGATTATTATTAATAAAGCTTTATGATTCCAGATAACTACTTGTTGTCAGCTGCGTTTTTGATTCTGTCTAAAAGATCTTAATTAAAGATCTTCTTTTCTGTCCTATGTGATCTTGATTTTGACTGAATATGTTTATCTGTTGAGATCAGCTGAATTGGTTTTGATATCATCAAAAAGGGGGAACTTGTTAGGATATCTGTGTTAGATGTTTTGATGATATAAAACAAATCAGCTTGTAATAGGACCAGCTGAACATGTTAGTCAGCTGATGAGTAGTTAGGATTAGATAGGTTTGAGTAAGGGGGAACCTACCTTGCTGCCTAGAAGATCCGAAGCTTTCATAGAAGAGAAGACCAGCTGAGACCTTGTGGACTTAGCCGATTTTAGAAGACAGAAGATTTAATCAGCTGACACTGGAGCATCGAAAGCAGATCATCAGAGAAGTTTACATCAGCCGATAAGCTGAAGAGCAGATTAGCTGATATCAGAAGATTAGCTGATCAGCTGAGAGCACGTCGCAGACAAGACAAGGACCATGGATAAAAGACTTATTCGGACGAAGTCAAGAAGACCAGCTGAGGTGCACACCAGCAGACTTGCACATCAGCTGAGGTCCAAGTATCAGCAGACTGATACACCAGCTGAGGAGACATATCAGCTGAGGTCCTGTGCTCAGCCCAGATTCTTCGGAATCAATTTAAAGGGTTAACTTGCGATATAAAAGGAAGATTCCCAGAATAGAGGATCAATCAATCAAGGGGACAAACTTGATTGATTGAAGGTCGCGAAGATTGACGGGAATCAAGAAGGAAATTCAATCAATCACAATGATTGATTGAATACGAGATTATAGGATCTCAGATTTCTAGTCCATTCCAACGGCTAGTTATTTGATCCTATAAATTGGAGTAATTGTGATAATTTCAGTATTGGATTCACACGCACTTTAAGCTAGCCAATACTCTGTCAGTTTTATCACTTACACTCAAAAACACCATCCATACTTATCTTTTGTAAAAGCTTTGTAGAAGCTGTGAGAAGTCAATTGCAATTATAGCATTGACGAATTGTAAAGAGAGTAGTACTCTCAAAATTGTGTAAGAAAGTGAGTAAGTGAGTTAGTGGAGAGCCCCTCAAGTCCAAGTTGGATTGAGGAGAGTGGATGTAGGACAGTTGGTCCGAACCACTATAAACCCCTGTGTCTCTTCGTATTTCTTTCTGTTCTTATCTGTGCACATCACTTAAAATCAGATTTTCTTTAAAACGTTTCCGCACTATACACAGCGCACTAATTTCAAAATTCAGATTACCTCAAGTAGTCTGCTGATTTTCTGAATAAATCAGTAAATTTGAAAAAGGTTTTTGAATCCTTACAAGTCTATTCAACCCCCCCTTCTAGACTTGTTCAAGTGTATTCTTCCCAAAACCTGCCTTTGGGACCAACAGATAGGTAGTTTACTTTCTTGACAAGCTAGTAGACATTAGAAACCTTCTCACTTTATTGCTTTGTGTAATTTCGAATTTGAATAACAACATACCCTACAAATCTCCCATCTCCCTAGGTTCGATAAATAATAAACTTGGTCATCTTGCCATGACGATAACGATCACATGCACTTGAGTGTAAACACCATTTTGGGCAAACAACGAACAAGGGAGCCTTCACACGATCCCGTGCTATTGGTCGCACGATCCCGTTCGGTCGATCCTCGACTTCCTTGTTTCCTTCATATCTTGAGTTCTAGAGCTTAGATTCACTCGATTCTTTTTCCGTTGCGACCCTTTCTTCGAACTCTTAGACATGGTATATCATTTGCCTTCATTGGATAAACTCACAATTTCTGAACTTTTACGAACTTGCTCGTCTTTCGCTGAGTTTGCTCGTTTTCACTACAAAACACAACTTTCTAGCCAAAAAGGGTTAAATGCACAAAGTATAACATTTTAGGGTGAAATATGAACATAAGCACATCAAAACCATAGAGAAATGGATGCAAAAAGATACAATTATGACCCCAATCAGCACCAAGTGGGTCTTCAAAAATAAGAGGGATGTGAAGAATGTTGTTGTCAGGAACAAGGCCAGACTAGTGGCAAAGGGTTTCTCTCAGGCCGAAGGGATCGACTATGATGAGACATTTGCTCCGGTCGCAAGGTTAGAGGCAATCAGGCTATTTCTGGCATATGCAACATTCAAGAAGTTCAAAGTATATCAGATGGACGTGAAGAGTGCTTTCCTGAATGGAGTGCTGAACGAGGAAGTTTATGTTGAGCAACCTCCTGGGTTCGAAGTTGGTGATAAGGTGTATCACCTGAAGAATGCTCTTTATGGCCTTAAGCAAGTTCCGAGAGCTTGGTATGATACACTCTCCCAGTTCCTGATAGACAATGGGTTCATGAAAGGAACAGTGGATAGGACTCTCTTCAGGATATCCGAAGGGGAGGACATTCTCTTAGTACAAATTTATGTGGATGACATAATATTTGGTTCACCTAACCTGAAGCTTTGTGAGAGATTCTCCAAGTTGACGATGGGGAAGTTTGAGATGTCAATGATGGGAGAGATGAACTCTTTCTAGATCTTCAAGTCAGGCAAACTTACTCTGGAATCTTCATAAATCAGTCCAAGTATGCGAGGGACTTGATTCAGAAGTTTGGAGTTCAGACCAGCAAAGTCTCACGTATTCCCACGAACATAAATAAGAAGTTGGATCCTAACAAGGAGGGGACCTCAGTGAATCAGACTGAATATAGGGCACTGGTTGGATCCTTATTGTACCTGACTGCAAGTCGTCCAGACATCACTTATTGTTAGGATATTCTTGTTAGTTGTTTTGATGACATAAACCAATCAGCTTGTAATAGGACCAGCTGAACCTGTTAGTCAGCTAATGAATAGCTTAGGATTAGATAGGCTCTTAGTAAGGGGTAATAGACCTTGCTGCCTAGATGATCCAAGGCTTTCATAGGAAAGAAGACCAACTAAGGACTTGAAGACTTAGCAGATCCTAGAAGACAGAAGACCTGAGTAGCTGACACTGACGTATCTGGAGTCGAATATCAGAAGAGTACAAGATCAGCTGAAGTCAGAAGATCAGCTGAAGAGCATGTCGCAGACAAGACTAGGACCAAGGACCGAGACACTAGACGAAGTCCAAGATATCAGCTGAGGTGCGTCTGTCAGCAGACTAGCACATCAGCTGCAGTTCACGTACCAGCAGACTGGTACATCAGCCGAGGAGACAGATCAGCTGAAGTCTTGTGCTCTACCCAGATTTTACGGAATCACGTTAGGGTTGACTTGCGATAACAAGAAGATTCCTGGAATAGAAGACCAATCAATCAAGGGGACAAACATGAGAAGATTTCCAGGAATCATGAAGAAGACTCAATCAATCTCGATGATTGATTAATTACTAAATTATAGGATTTCAGATCTCTAGTTAATCCCAACAGCTAGTAATTTGAACCTATAAAAGGAGTACCAGTGGAGAATTTAGATACGGATTATCACGCGTTTAAGCTTGCCGAAACTCTGTCAAATTCTCTACTCGTACTCAACACACTCTACATTCACATTAATCTTTTGTAAGCTTTGTAGAAGCTGTCTGAAAGTCGACTGCGATTAAGCATAGACTATTGTAAGAGAGTTTGCTCTCAAGTCTGTGAGTGAGTTAGTGAGAAAGTTAGTGGAGAGACCCACAAGTCCAGTTGGATTGTGGAGAGTGGAGTAGGACCTTCTGTCCGAACCACTATAAATCCTGTGTTGTGTTCTTTACTTTTCTGTTCTTACTTGTGCACATATTTCACTAAAAGGTTTTCATCAAAATCTTTTCCGCACAAAATTCACAGCGCACACTTTATAAAATCAGACTACTTTTAATATAATCTACTGATTATTAGTAAGGCTTAAATTGAAAAAGTTTTGGAACCTATCAAGTCTATTCAACCCCCCCCCCCTCTAGACTTGATCTAGTGTTTCTTACATCAAAGCCTGCCTTCGGGACCAACATGTGGTATCAGAGCTGTGTGTCCAAAAGACCACAGCCTGAGAAAGCTTTTGGTGGTCACCTGGACAGATCCCTGAAAACCGTTTTAGAAAACCTTGTGTGCAATTTATCTAACCATTTGCAGGTATGGCTTCATACAAGAAGAGTGGATCCAAGACGAGGAAGTTGCCTGAATTTTCCATTGAAGACTATGACTACTGGAAACTCAGAATGGAGAATCATCTTGGAGCCATTCATGATAGAATGCTGGATGTTCTAGAGGAAGGGCCAATAAAATTCTACTGGGATACAGTTAGTGATGGCAAAACTCCATAAGCAGAGATCAGCGAGAGAAGGATGCCAGAGAAGAAGAAGAGTGAACTAAATGATGCAGAAAGAAAACTCTTCAACTTAGACCAAGTGGCCAGAACATAAATTATTGAGACTCTATCAAAAGAATACATAGAGAAGATCAAGACTTGCAGGACTGCAAAGGAAATGTGGGAAAAGCTCTCACTAATGTGTGAAGGTACTGATAAGATAAAGGAGAACAAACTTCAAGCTGTTTTCCATATATTTGATACCTTCAAGATGAAGGCTGATGAATCAATAGATCAACTGGGCATGAGATTGACCAACATTCTGAATAAGGCAAGCTCATTGGGAAAGGAATATTCTGAGAGAGAGATCAACAATAAAATCCTAAGATCTCTCACCCCCAGATGGAGAGTGAAAGTGACTGTGATCAAAGAGACCAAGAACTTATCTGAGATTAGTCATCACACTCTGCTGTCTCATTTGAAAGCCCATGAATTTGATCTTCAAGAAGAAGACCAGGAAGATGAGATTCCATCATCATCATCAGCTGCAAAGAATGTTGCATTCTCAGCTACAACTGAGAGTCAAGAGAAATTCTCTACTCCAGAAGACATGAGCTTAAAAGAGCAGCTTGCATTGCTGATCAAGAAGTTTGAGAAGATGTCAAACAAGTTCCAGAAGTACAGATCTCATTGGAAGAAGAATAAGGGTGATTCTTCCAGAAAGTACCAGAAATCATCTGATTCCAGAAGACCATTAGATTAGAAGGAGACCAGGTACAAGTCTCCAGAGAGAAGGAGGGAACCAAGTCCCAAGAGAGGAGGAGATGGTGTTTTCTACACTTGCAACAAGCCAGGGCATCTCAGCTATGATTGTTCTCAGCTTACACCAAGGGAGAGAGAGGAGAAGAGGATCAAAGGAGATCGCAGATTTGCTGATAAGAGAGCTCTGCTGGCAGAGGAAGAGAAACAAGACATTAGTTCATCCTCATCCTCATCTGATTTTGAATCAGAAGAAGACATATGCCTTATGGCTAAGGTAGAGGAGGTAAATTCTCATACCCCCTCTATTATCTCATCTTGCTCTTCTACCTATTCTATGTAGTCATATATACACAAGTTGTTATCTGATCTCCAATCCTCCTTAAAAGTTTGTTCTAAGTTGGAAGATGAGAACTCTACTCTGAAAGCTGAAGTTCAAAGCTTGAGATAGGATTTGGAAAGTGCTAGACTGCCTGTGATATCCTATGACTCACATGCTAGCAAGTCTGCTGACTTAATAGCAAAGTGTGAGGAACAGGAGAAGTTGATAGAAAAGTTGCTTTCTGAGAACACTGTTTTGAGTGAAGAACATAATCGGCTGACAGCTAAGTTTGATGAACTCTTCAAGCAGAATGAACTGACAATTAAAAATTCACAGCAGCTTCAGCTGAAAGTGGATCAGCTGACTAAGGCAAAAATTGTCGTGTCTGAAATAGCTGAGTCCTCACAAACTGTGAATGATAAATGGGGGTTAATTCGGGATCCTCGGAAGGGTAAAGGGCCAGCTGAGCCTGCATCTGCATCAGAAGGGCAAAAGAGCAGTGGGACAGAAAAGGTCCCAGCTGGGCAGAAGAGCACAAAAGCTCAGAAGCCTGCTGGTGATCAAAAGGTTTCAACAGAGCAGAAGAGTACTAAAACTCAAAAGCCTGCTGATAACCAAAATAAGTCCAAAGCTCAGAAGCCTCAAGACCAGAAGAGGCATCCTACTCATAGCTATGCTAAGACAAGGAAGCCTCAGTAGGACCAGCAGAGGAATGATAAGCCTGGGCCATCTCAGCAGAGTAAGCCCAAGCGAAACAGACCTCAGCCCTAGGTTACATTTAACATAACCAAAAATGGCAAACCTTCAGAGGCTAAAGTATATGAGTCATTCAAAGGCTTAAGCCGAAACTCCCTTATGAGCAGCCCACCTACAAGCCTGCTGTTATCACTCATCGCCCTAGAAGATATCCTCTTTTGGTAAATGATCTTTGTGGACAAATATGGTAGAAGATTGAGATCTCCCAAACCTCATAAGGATGATCTCTACCTGTGGATCCATAAATTAGATACTAACCAATCAAGACCCAATGTAAGGGTACCTAAAACTTGAATTTTAATATTAGGCAAGCTCTAGCCCAATAGAGAGAGGAGAAGTCAAGAATCACGTCTAGTACATTGATAGCGGATGTTCAAAGCATATGACGTTTGAAAAGCATCTCCTCCAGGACTTTGTTATGCTTGATGGGCCTAGAGTTGTGTTTGGTGACAACAACTTCAAAGTCACCAGAGGAGTTGGTACTCTGCTGATCAAAGGAACAAGAGTTGAAGAGGTCTACTATGTAGAAGGGCTGATGCACAATCTTCTGTCCGTATCCCAATTCTGTGACAATGGATACTCAGTAAGATTCTCTAAAAACTCTTGTCTTGTTATAAATGATATAAATGAGTAGGTGCTACTAACTGGCCTCAGAAGAGGTAATATGTATCTTGCAGATTTTGCAAGTTGTCCAGCTGATTCGTGCTTGGTTGCCAAAAGCTCATCTAAGATCAGCTGGCTCTGGCACAAGAGATTAGGTCATCTGAACTTCAAGACTCTCAACAAAGTTGCAAGGAAGGGTCTAGTCAGAGGACTACCAAATGAGGTTTTTGCTTCTGATCAGAAGTGTAATGCTTGTCAAAAAGGGAAGCAGACAAAGGCCTCATTCAAAGATGTGCAGAGTACTTCAACAACAAAAGCACTCCAGCTGCTTCATATGGATCTGTTTGGACCAGTCTCTCCTCTTAGCTTCAGTGGAAGGAAGTACACACTGGTGGTTGTGGATGATCATACAAGATTCACTTGGGTAGTGTTCTTGTTCAATAAGAATGAGACTATGGTCAAGATGTTGGAGTTGTTCAAGAGGATCAAGAAGGAGCAGGATCTCAGCATAATCAGAATCAGAAGTGACAAAGGTTCTGAGTTTCTTAACTCTTTTGTTTCTGACTATTGCATGGAAAATGGTATTCATCATGAGACATCAGCTGCCAGAACACCTCAGCCGAATGGGTTAGCTGAGAGAAGAAATAGAACCCTTAAGGAGGCAGCTATAACCATGTTGGCTGAATATCAGACCCCTCAAAGATTTTGGGCAGAAGCTATCAACACTGCTTGCTACATCCAGAATAGATGCTTGCTAGTCAAGAGATATGGCAAAACTCCCTATGAACTGTACAAAGGTAAATGTCCTAACCTTTCCTTTGTCCATATTTTTGGGTGTAGGTGTTTCATTCATGACAATGGAATGACCAAGTTAAAGACTTTTGATGCTAAGGTTGCTGAAGGAATATTCTTAGGATATTCTGGAAGCAGCAAAGCCAATAGAGTCTTTAATAAGGTCTCTCTTTGTGTGGAGGAGACACTCCATGTTATATTTGATGAATTTGTTCATGAGTACAGCAACGAGAAGCTAGCAGATGAGATGGATCAGCTGAATCTGAATGACAAGCCAGATCTGATCAAGGTAGTGATACCTAGGATCGAATCAGACTCAGATTCAGATGATGAGCCCAAGTCAGCTAATAAGCCCTCATCAACACCAGGTGATGGCACAATGACTCCTGACACAAACCAAGGGGGAATGTCAGACAAAACTCTAGAGGAGCAGACCAAGGCACCTCAGAGGAGTAAAAAGAACTTGTCTGACTTCCCAGCTGAGCAAATCTTAGGAGATCCAAGTGTAGATGTTCAAACCTGAAGAAAACTTAACTTGGGTGCTCAGTTCAGCTGTTATGTGTCTCTGATTGAACCTAAGAATATCCATGAAACTCTTGAGGACCCAAACTGGATTGTAGCCATGCAAGAGAAGCTAAACCAGTTTGCAGGACAAGAAGTCTGGACTCTAGTAGAGAGGCCCAGATATCAGAAGGTCATAGGTACTAAGTGGGTCTTTAAGAATAAGAAGGATGAAAATGATGTTGTGGTGAGAAACAAGGCAAGGCTAGTAGCCCAGGGGTATTCACTGTCAGAGGGTATTGACTATGATGAAACATTTGCGCATGTGGCTAGACTAGAAGCCATCAAATTGTTTCTAGCCTATGCTGTTTTCAAAGGGTTCAAGGTATATAAGATGGATGTCAAATCAGCATTTCTGAATGGAATCCTGGCAGAAGAGGTGTATGTGGAACAGCCACCAGGATTTGAAGTTGGAAACAAGGTCTACAGGCTGCTGAAGGCTTTATATGGATTAAAGCATGCACCTAGAGCATGGTATGATACTTTATCTCAGTTCCTGCTGGACAGTGGCTTCAGCAAAGGAAAGATAGACAAGACCTTGTTTAGAAAAGAAGATGGAGATGATATCCTCTTGGTGCAGATCTATGTGGATGATATCATCTTTGGCTCCCCCAACAAGCAGATGTGTGATCAGTTCAGCAGACTGATGACAAGCAAATTTGAGACGTCAATGATGGGGGAGATGACCTATTTCCTTGGACTGCAGGTGAAGCAGATGTCCAATGGAACCTTTATCATCCAAGCTAAGTATGCAAAGAACTTGATAGAAAAGTTTGGAGTCAGTAGCAGCAGAGAAGCTAAGATTCCAATGATGGCAAACTTCAGCATGGATCCAGATGAGGCTGGCGAGAAAGTAGATCAGACACACTACAGAGGACTTATAGGTTCTCTACTGTATCTCACTGCCAACAGACCTGATAGGAGTATTGTTTGCCAAAATCGTATATGATTTCCACGCAAGTGAACGTGGTCGTTGTTGTCGCGGTAAGTTAACCAAGTTAAATATCGAACACAGGGAAATGATGCGATATCAAGCTAGTATTGAATGTTCACAAAGATGGATAGCTAGGAAAGCAAGAAAACAATCTTGGATTCTATCTACTAATCAAGCAAGAATAGTAAATCCTAACTATCACCTCAAAGAAGTGAGCAAGTGTGAAGTGTACATGGAAGTAATCCTACTATGGTTCTTTAGAATCCTATCCATCCTAGCATGCAAAAGATCTCTTGGTGTCTTAGTCAAGCCAACTAGTGTCTAGATCTCTCTACAACACAAGCTAGGGCTCTATTAGGTGTCTAGATCTCTCTATAACTCCTAACACTCCAATTAAGAGGTCTTAGGCTAATATGCAATTCTCATTGGTCATACTAGCAATATATCAAACACTTGGCATGCATAAAGTTCTTATAGCTCAATTCTCATTTCATTGCTAAAACATATAAGCCATACAATCAAATTTAACATCCCAAGCATTCATACAAGTCATTAATAAGAGAACTAATTCAATAAGATCACTAATTCATGCATAGGATTAACAAGAGACTAAATTTACCATAGTATTCATACAACCATGCAACAAGGAATTAGCCCATGGCTAATTGGAAGTGCAAATCATCAATTAACATTCTAATCATCATGAATAAGAACTATAACAAGAGAATTAAAGGAAAACTTACCATAAGTGGAAGAAATTGAATACAATCTACAAACCTCCAAAGTGCTAAATCTTGATCCAAAGCTTGAAAATGTAAATTGAACCGTAGAATCGTAGCTAAGAACGAGACTAATGTAATGGAGAAAATGGATTAAAGATCCAATGGATGGATCAAAAGTAATTATAGAGAGAAGTATGAAATCTAACTAAGAACCCACTAATAACCTCTAATCTCTCTCTAAAACTACCTAATGAACTAACTAATGAAGATGATGGCTTGAAGAATCTGATCCTTGAGTATTTATAGTACCCACAATGCTTGGTCCAATATGCCCTTCATTAAACGCACAAAAAGACGAGAATACCCCCGAAAATATGAAAATCCGGACTCGCGCTCGGTCGCTTGAAGGGCTGTGCCCAGATACTGAACCAGTGTGCTGACCGAGTGGCCATGAACTACTGACTGAGCAGCCAAGATTTGGCTGTCTAGAGTGATTTCGCTCGGACGCTGAAGGGTTGTGGCTCGGTCGTCCTTGAGCCGGCGCTCGGTCGCTGTGTAACTTGTGACGTCCGATTTCAACTTTTGCATATTCGATCCCACGACTCATCTAGGCCTCCTAGGGTCTTCAATTGAGTATTAATAACATCCCTATGAGCTTGAATTCCATCATCTCATATCCAATAGTCGGGAATTGATCATTTTTGCTCGTTTTTACCTACAAAGCACATTTTCTTGCCACCAAAGGGTTAATAGCACAAAGTATACCAAATTAGGGTCAAATATGAATATAAGAACATCAAAACCATATAGAAATGGATGCAAAAATATGCAATTATGACTCTAATCAAGTATTTGCAAGATTTCAGGCGAACACTAAAAAGTCTCATCCGGAAGCTGCTAAAAAGATTGTGAAGTATTTGAAGGGTACTTCCAATCTGGGCCTCTGGTACGCAGATGATGACAATTTTCAGCTGAGTGGGTATTCAGATTCTGACTATGGAGGGTGCGAGATTGACAGGAAGTCAACTTCTGGCATATGTCAGTTTCTGAGAAGTAAGCTGATCTCTTGGTTTTCCAAGAAACAGACTTCAGTAGCTACTTCCACAACAGAGGCAGAGTACATGGCTGCTGGTAGCTGCTGCTATCAACTGCTCTGGATCAGACAACAGCTGAGAGACTACCATGTGATTACAGAAGAGATTCCCATCTTTTGTGATAGCACAAGTGCAATAGCCATTACTCAAAATCCTGTTCTCCATACCAGATGTAAGCATGTGGACATAAGACATCATTTTCTCATATACCATGCTGAGAAGGGTGACATAAGGATGGAGAAGATCCACACTGAGAAGCAGAGAGTGGATGTTCTTACCAAGCCTTTAGCTGAGATCAGATTCAAAGAACTAGTAGCTGAGTTAGGTATGGTAGATGGAGAGGCAGTTCTTTAGAAAGGCAGAAAAGGTTTTCTAAGGTGTTCAGCTGTTGATCAGCTGAGGGGGAATCTACTGTGGTAATCAGCTGATCTGGTATGTCTTCTTATGTTTTCTTGTTCTTTTCCTATCTTGTTATCTCTAACTTGATACAGGTATAAGTCAAGAAGAATCAGACAAGGCCATTTCCCTTCATCTGATTCACATCAGCTGATATTACAACCCCAGATGAGCAGAAGAGGTTGGTGCTGAAAGATTCTTCTTATCAGCTGATCTTGCCACGTCAGCTATCTGATAAGTTTATTCTTTCTTTTTTTTCAAATTACTTTTCGAAAAATAAAACCTTTTCAAAATTCTGATAAATCCCTAATTTCTAAAATTAATTTTAGAAAATTGGCAATCAAATTTTCTTTTCTCTTCGAAAAATCTGGGATTTATCACTTTTCAAAATCCGGTGTCAGTGGTAATTAATTTCTCACCGCCCAAATTATCTTGCAAAAGATTTTTAATCATTACCTTTTTCAAAAAGATGGAATTTTTGGGCGGCCAAATTCTTTTCGAAACCTGACACCTACGCATCACCCCTAAAAATCTCAAAGGTCTTTTAATCTAGACCGTTGATTTATGTGATGCAACATGTCCATCCACGATCAATTTTAGACGGTTTCTTTTTGGAAAAATTGCTCATCTTCTTCATTGATTTACCTATATAAATTCTTTAACCTCCCTTTAAAAAACTTTTTCCTCTTTGTGAATTTTTATCTACCCTACCCTTCTTCAAATTCTCTGTGCTACTAATCCTTGTGTTGAAGTTATGGATACTAAGGCATGGAAAACTCTGCTCGAAGATATGTACGCTGAGATGTGTGTAGACTATGAGGTGACGTGGATTCTAGAAATTAGGGAAATCTTGAATCTACTTTAGAAGCTTCATCTACGAACCTTTATTTCCATGGCACCGCCGGATCACAAGATGCTCAACTACTACGCCCTGCATTTTTTGCTTACAGCCAAATTCAGGGACAACGCCATCCGATCAATTGTCGATGAGACCACTGTTACTTAGACCAAGAGGGCTGCTGCAGAAATCTTTGAGATACCTTCTTCTGGTGTGCTACCTCACACCTACAAGGAATCTAAACATATTGAGACATTCCAAATGATGGCAAGGAGGAGTCAACGGAACAAGACTTCGGGTTTCAAGAAAAATATGCTCAGGAGGAGATATAGATTTCTGATGGATATCGTCAATAATGTAATTCTCGCAGAGCAGGGGAGTTTGGATGCCTTGACCAAACTCTGCCTAAGTGTGGCCCGCACGATTCTGGATGGGGTTCAAGCAGACTGGGTGGGTCTGCTATGGTTTCGGTTGGAGCAGGAATCGAAGAGGTTTACAAGAGAGACAATAGGCGAAGAGCAGATCTATGAGCTCAAGTCCAAATGCTCTATGGCTACCAAGATTACCATAATTGTTGGTCCCGAAACGAGTTAAATCAGTGTATGGGGGGGAATACAC
>JAPKLY010000279.1:149761-183892 GCA_026898435.1 Prunella vulgaris | reverse complement strand
GAAGCTGAGTGGGTTGTTGACCACAACCACTCCAAGTTCATTAAAGGGAACAATCTCAAGTCCCTGGGAGCTCCAGATTCAGCTTCTGAGTCAGCTCCAGCAGCAGTTGTTCCAGGACCTTCTGCTGGTACTCAGAAGAAGCAGAAGAGAAGGGCTAAGGAGCATGCTGATCAGGTTTAGAAGAAAAAGAAGTCCAAGAGGGATAACACTCCAGTTTAGAGGAAGCTCTCCTTTGAGGAAGAAGATGATGAAGAGCTAGATACTGCTCCTATGAGCGTACTGAAGAAGAGATCTCCAGCTGCTAAACCTACTCTACTTGTAGATGAGCCAATTGATGAAGATCAGGATGATGGGTCATCCGGCTCAGAAGAAGAGTCTTCTTCTCACTCTACTGAAGACGAGGCTTCAGCAGAGGCAACTAATGTTGATACAGAAGTGGTCCACTCTACTGAAGAGGCATCTCCAGCAGAATCACCCATCAGTGCTCAGCCAATCAGGTCTTCTCAACCTACTCCTTCATCTATTCCCACACACATTCCCTCACACTCTCCCTCACCACATGATTCCCCAATCCTCCAAACCTCTATTCACTCTACTTCCCCAGCTGATCCCTCACCTTCACAAATCCCAGCTGACAATGAACCAGAGGATGTACCCCTACCCCTTAATCCAGATCCCATAAACCTTGAAAGCTCTAACTCCCCTACTGATCATGCCCAACAAGCCACCTACACAAATCTTCGTCCTAAAATACCCTTGGAATGTGGCATGATAGTCACTTCCCTTGCTCACCTTTCCTTATATATCCTAGAAATATCCCTCTACCCAGCCTACCAAGACCTGTTGGCTGAAGGACTATCCTGGGCTCAAGCAAGAGAAGGCCCAGTCACCTTCTTCCTGTCCCTCTTGCACGAAATGGGTGAAGACACCTCGCCAGAAGGTCTTCGCAATGTAGCCCGAGCTCTGCTACTCAATGATTTCCACGTAAGTGAACGTGGTCGTTGTTATCGTGGCAAGTTAACCAAGTTAAATATCGAACATAGGGAAATGATGCGATATCAATCAAGTATTGAGTGTTCACAAAGGTAGATAACTAGGAAAGCAAGAAAATAATCATGGTTTCTATCAACTAATTCAACAAGGAAGAGTAAATCCTAACTATCACCTCAAAGAAGTGAGCAAGAGTGGTGTGTGTGCATGGAAGTAATCCTACTATAGTTCCTCAAGTGTCCTATCCATCCTAGCATGCAAAAGTTCTCTTGGTGTCTTAGTCAAGCCAACTAGTGTTTAGATCTCTCTACAACACAAGGTAAGGGCTCTATTAGGTGTCTAGATCTCTCTACAACTCCTAACACTCCAATTAAGAGGTCTTAGGCTAATATGCAATTCTCATTGGTCATACAAGCCAAATATCAAACACTTGGTATGCATAAGGTTCTTATACCTCAATTCTCAGTTCATTGCTAAAACATATAAGCCATTCAATCCAATTAAACATACCAAACATTCATACAAGTCATTAATAAGAGAACTAATCCATCAAGATCAATAATTCATGCATAGGATTAACAAGAGACTAAATTCATCATAGTATTCATACAACCATGCAACAAGGAATTAGCTCATGGCTAATTGGAAAAGAAATTCAACAATTAACAATCTAAACATCATTATTAAGAACAATAACAAGAGAATTAAAGGAAAACTTACTATAAGTGGAAGAAATTGAATACAATCTACAAACCTCCAATGTGCTAAATCTTGATCCAAAGCTTGAAAACGTAAATTGAACCGTACAATCTACAAGACTAATCTAATGGAACAAACGGATGAACAATCCAATAGTTGGATCAAAAGTTATGGTAGAAAGAAGATTGAAAATTCACGAAACCCACTAAGTAACTACCTAATTCTCTCTCTAATCTAATCTAAGAAAATGGAATAATGAAGAAGATGCCTTTGAGAATCTGATCCTTGAGTATTTATAGTTCCCACAATGTTTGGTCCAATATGTCCTTCATTAAACGCGCAAAAAGACGAGAATACCCCAAAAAATGTGGAAATCCGGACTCGCGCTCGATCGCTAGAAGAGCTGCGCTCGGACGCTACTCAAGGCCAATGACCGAGCCGCCAAGAGTTAGACGTCCAGAGTGATTTCGCTCAGACGCTGAAGGGCTATGGCACTATCGCCCTTAAGCCTGCGCTCGGTCGCAGTGTAACTTGTGACGTCCGATTTCGACTTTTGCATATTCAATCCCATCATTCATCTACGCCTCCTTGGGTCTTCAATTGAGTATTAGAAACATTCCTATGAGCTCGGATTCCAACATCTCATATCAAATAGTCGGGAATTGCTCATTTTTACTTATTTTTTAGGGTCAACATATCAAACATCACTATGAGCACATTTTCTTGCCACCAAAGGGTTAATAGCACATTTTTACTCATTTTTACTGGTTTTTTTAGGGTCAAATATGAATATAATCTCATCAAAACCATGTAGAAATGGATGCTAAAACATGCAATTATTGTTAGGGTTATACTAGAAAGCATGCTTTTACTTTGTATAACTAAACTGAATCTTTGAGCTTTATCTGAAATAAATCTTTTATCACTGTGCTTTAGATAAATATGAATGTTATTTATTTATTGCAAACCGTTCATATAATAGTACAAGTTACACTATAGATAAATGTGGTGATCCCCGGATAACTCACAGCAAGATTACATTATCAGTTTCTTGTAACATGTACTAAATTCACAACCTAGATGGGATTTGAGCACCCCATTGGTAAACGGTTGATGTGTAGATCCCAGATTGGCTTATCTTGACCAAGGGATTGCACTAGTGCATGATGATGCATTGAAGAGGACCTACAGAGAGGTAATTCTTTCGTACTGATTTATGGGATGAAGAATTAGACCTCAGTGGTCGTTTATTTCTAAACCTCTATCACTTAAATAGGACTGTGTGTGCTCCGTGCGTGGCACTTTAATTTGTTATGGGGTAGAGAGTCAATAAGACTCAATACTTTGCATTTTGGGTGATGCCATTGAGAACATGACAGTTGCTAAGATTTATTACAGAGGAACGTGTGCTTGGAGAGTCTTGCATGATTAGTCCCCTTTGTGGGCTCTAAACGTTCGTCATACTAAATCTTGCAAGAGGAATTTGTTTCCGGTATGATGATAAAGAAGAGTTGTCCTTACTCCAAGGTTAAGATGTTAAATTAATTAAAGCATTTAGTGGCTTGATTAATTAACGGACAAGAGAATCTTAAACACGGAAAATAATGACCGGGAGCCATATGATTGTAATATGGGTTAAGATGGATAGTGCAACATTAATCCTATAGTGGAGTGAGATTAATGTTAATGGGTTGAATGACATTGGGCTCAATGTTAGAATTCAAGGCCCATTAGGAGGTCCAATCTTAATTCTCCTAAAGGTCCCTCAAGTAGCCCAATTAAATGTCCAACAATGAATAAGGTGATTAAAATAAAAGAATTAATTTTGGGCCCAATAAGTGTTTTTTCGAAAATTTATATATATATATATATATATATATATATATATATATATATAATTAGTGAGAGATTTTATGGCAAATAGATATGTATCTTGAATACAACAATATCTAATAAAATCAAGATCTCATGGAATTAAATATATATTGTATTTTTTTCGAAAATCTTGAAGAGGAAAATATCAAGAATTGAATATTTAGTATTCAAGATTATCAAGATTAGAATATTTGATGCTCATGATAATCAAGATTTGAAATATTAGATATTCAAGATATTCAAGATCTTGTATTCTCATTATAAATATGAGATGATACAAGACTTCATATACTTTAATAATTGGAGAGCAATTTTTGAAAATTGTAGTCTCTTGGGCAACAAATATTTTTCTTTCCTTGTGTTGTGATTATTCGTGTGGCCTTCCACCGGTTGCACGAATAAGGACAAGGGAATACTTGAGAAGGCTTTTGGGTTTATCACGTTGATTGCTTAGGAGTTGGAACATAAGGCGGTTGAAGTAGATAAAGCATCTCAAAGGACGCCTTTTGTCTCAGAAAGTGTCTTTCACCAAGGAAACAAAGGACGCCTTTTGTCTTAGAAACTGTCTTTTCATCAAGAGGTATAATTCACAAAATCCCTTAGTTCCGCATGTTTAGGGCTTTACGTGATATTATTTGATCATATGTTTTGCATGTAAAACCTGTTGTTGGGTATACAATTATTTGATTTAATTATGTTTAAATCATGATATTAATTGTAGGCTTAAATTTGTATTTAGGGTATATCCCGAATAGATCCGCGTTTAATTCCCCAACAACTGGTATCAGAGCCGGTTTTGGGCTCTATACGTTAAATTGTAATTTAAGTGTTTTAATATTAAATTTAAAAATTGGATAGTAGAATTGCTAGATCTTTTTTGCAGGTATCCAATTGTCATGGTATTTAATATTTATTTATGCATGCATGTATGATGATGCGGTTTTAAAATCCGATTCGTTCGGATCATTTTTCCCGTGAGAAAATCCACGGGTAGACTAGGTTGTTTTTTATGTAATAGACTAGTCTAGACGATAGGTTTATTTATTTTTCATAAAATAAATTGTAACCGATATCGAAGACAAAGAATGGAGATTTTAAGGCCCAGAGACAAAGTTGGTGAAATTTTATTGCGGTCGAGTGGGAGCTTAATCGAGACGGACGATAAAGCTTGAAGACGAACGGTGATTACGATATCTCATAGTCAAAACGAGAAAAATTAAACCATGACAATTGGATATAACGTGCTAATTTGTTTAATTTGTTTTGATGCATGCTTTATTTATTTAATTTGATTAAATATTTTTATTGCATGAATATCGTGATGAAAAATCTCAACTCTGAAAATTACTAAGTATGTTTTAAATATAACTTGGTATTTTATTCTAGATAATAAAATTGAATTTTTTGACCTCCATGATTTATTTGTTTGTGAAGTCTTTTGGCAACGCATTGGCAAGAGCCTTTCTCCCTATCAGATAGGCCAAAAGATAAGTGCACATGAACAAATTCCCAAAAGGATGATTGTGGATTATTATTAGTGGCGGTATTCACCCTCCTATCGAGTGGCTTGCTCAAAACGAAGTGATAATCCTGTATTTAATCATGGTTAATACTTAGGTATAAAATTAGCATTTTATTACTCCCCATCGGAGTCCCTACCGATTTTATATGGTCAAGTGGGAGCCGACTATTAATTTTTTAAATTAAAAGTTTGTAACTGTTCTTGTTTGTAACTTACTTAAATGTGTTTGCATAAACGTCCACACTCATCGTGGCTTATGTGAACTGTTTTAAGATGTCGGCTGATTTATGCTATGTATTTTTTTGAGATTTTATACAAAGCATAATCGAAATTTTGTGATAATCTTTGCGAATCGATGTATGTATTGATGCAATGTATGTTTTATTTCAGTTCAGCATGTCGTCTCCTTTTAATCCACTGTTTATGATACTTAAAGATAACAAATTGGAAGGTGAAAACTATGTTGATTGGAAACGTCACTTATTTATTGTCCTAACCGCACAACAACACAAATGGGTTCTTGACACCCGAAAGCCCCCTACGCCTACGGATGATGCGGATGTTGCCGAAAGGGAATATCATAGGGAGTGGATGAAACTGATGAAATGGCTTGGTGTACCATCTTGGCTTCAATGTCAGATGTGTTGCAACACCAACACCAAGACATGGAATCCGCTTCTGATATGATGCTAAACCTTAAGGAGATGTTCGCTCATCAGAATCATACGGCTAGGCAAATCACCATGCGAGATATGTTATCGCTAAAAATAGTGGAGGGAACGCCCGTAAGGGATCACGTTCTCAAGATGATGGGCTACCTCAATAAGTTAGAGGTACTTGGAGCGGAATATAATGCGGAAACGCAAGTTGATTTCGTTCTCCATTCTCTACCGAAAAGCTTTGAGCAGTTCCAGTTGAACTATATGATGAATAATCAAGAGTTCACGTTGGCACAACTCTTGCAAGCTTTGGTTTCGGCGGAGACATTCATGGGACACCAAACTCAAGTCTTGGTGGCAAGCGGTCCGATTTCTTCCGCACCGAAAGGTGAAAAGAAGAAGAAGAAGACCAAATGCCCGAACCAAGCTAAGGGTAAGGTGACTAATGAGGGAGGGGTCAAGAAAGCTACCAAAGGGAAGTGTTTCAACTGCGGTGAGAAAGGACATTGGAGGACGGCCTGTCCCAAGCCAAAGAAGGCCGGGAAGAAAGGTAATTCTCATGCACTTGTTGTTTAAACTTGTTTAATGGCGTATGCTTCCCATTCGTGGGTAGTGGATACGGGAGCCACTGATCATGTATGTTTCACTTTACCGGGGTTCTGGAAACCCGAAAACTTAGTGCGAATGAGATCCTCATCACATTGCGGGATGCTACGAGGGTAGCAGCTGTCGGAGTGGGAGACGTGCTCCTAGTTTTTGAAGATAGAGTTTTAGTACTAAAGGATGTTCTTTATGTTCCCAGTTTTAGGAAGAATTTAATTTCGGTTTCTAAATTGTATGTTGATGGATACTCAGTTTCTTTTAATAATACGGTTGTTAATTTTCTAAACGATGAGTTCATCTGTTCGGGAACATTAGTGAATAATCTTTACACTATTAAAAGTGCACACCACACACAAAATGCTTCTTTTAGCACATCGATCATTTCTAAGAAAAGAAAATTTTCTTCAACCGTGAACGAAACATTTCTATGGTATCTAAGACTTGGTCATATTAATCTAAAGAGAATTCAAAGGTTGGTAGTGGATGGCTCGTTGGAGTCTCTCCATGTTGAGCCATTTCCAACTTGTGAATCTTGTTTAGAGGGGAAAATGACCAATAGGGCCTTCGGGGCCAAGGGAAATAGAGCTAGTGAAGTGTTGGAAATTGTTCACACTGACGTATGTGGGCCAATGTCGGTTCACGCTAGAGGAGGTTTTTAGTATTTCGTAATTTTTACAGATGATTACTCAAGATATGGGTACATTTACCTTATGCGGCGCAAATCGGAAACCTTTGATAAATTCAAAGAGTTCAAAGCTGAGGCCGAGAAACATAGGGGAAAGAGTATCAAGTTCCTACGATCAGATCGTGAGGGCGAATACCTCAGCAATGAATTTTTGACCAACTTGTCAAGTGAAGGGATTGTATCCTAATTGACCGCACCCGATACCCCTCAACAAAATGGGGTTCTTTTAGAAATGATCAGATCCATGATGAGTTATTCGGAGTTACCCAAGTCATTTTGGGGCTATGCCTTGGAAACAGCGGCTCACATTCTAAACTTGGTGCCATCCAAATCGGTTTCTAAAACTCACACAGAATTGTGGACCGGGCGTAAGCCTAGTTAGAGACATATTAGGATTTGGGGGTGTCCGGCATATGTGTTGGACAAGGAAGCCAGAAAATTGGATCCACGTTCGGAATTGAGGTTGTTTGTAGGATACCCTAGAGGAACGAAATGGGGTATGTTCTATAGTCCCAAGGACCAAAGAATCGTAATTAGTACGCATTCTAAGTTCTTGGAAGAAGACTATGTGAACAATAGAAAGCCCAAAAGTGAGATTACCTTAGACGAAATAAAAGGGCCTAATCCTATATCAAGAGCACCTTGTATGCAAGCTTAAAAGGTCTATCTACGGACTTAAGCAAGCATCGCGAGCTTGGAATCAATGTTTTGATCAAGTAATCAAATCTTACGATTTTGATCAAAATTAATTTGAGAGTTGTGTGTACAAGAAGTGTGTCGGAACTGCCGTGGTATTCTTGATACTATACATAGACGACATTTTGCTCATTGGAAACAATATGGTGGTGTTGTCAGATGTGAGGGTATGGTTATCAAATCAATTTGATATGAAGGATTTAGGGGAAGCCGGTCATGTCTTAGGGATCAAGATTACTCGAGATCGCAAGAAAATAATGATCGGCTTATCGCAAGCTTCATACATAGATACTGTTTTGAAACATTTTAGCATTCAGAATTCCAAGAAAGGTTTTGTACCTTTTAGACATGGAATTCATCTATCGAAAGAGATGTGTCCGAAGACACAAGAAGGGATAGATTGCATGAAAGGCATCCCATATGCTTCGGCAGTTGGAAGCCTCATGTATGCTATGCTATGTACGAGACCGGATATCTGCTTTGCCGTAGGCATGGTAGCACGATATCAAAGTAACCCCGGGAAAGAGCATTGGACGGCTGTTAAAAACATTATGAAATATCTCAAGCGAACTCGAGATAGAATGTTGGTTTATCAGTCAGATAGTCTAATCCCCATCGGTTACACGGACTCGGATTTCCTATCAGACTTAGATTCCCGAAAGTCTACCTCGGGTAGTGTGTTCTGTCTGGGAGGTGTAGCCGTGACATGGAGAAGCGTTAAGTAGAAATGCATCGCTGATTCTATCATGTAAGCCGAGTATGTAGCTGCTTGTGAAGTAGCGAAAGAGGCGGTATAACTCAAGAACTTCTTAGTGGACTTGGATGTAGTTCCGGATTTGCCCGACATCATCACGGTCATTTGTGACAATGCCGGAGCAGTTGCAAATTCAAGGGAACCAAGAGCCCACAAAGACAGCAAACACATTGAAAGGAAGTACCATCTTATGCGAGAAATCGTTAAGAGAGGAGACATAGAAGTAGCAAAGATCGCAACGGAAGACAACCTAGCTGATCCTTTCACAAAGGGTCTGCCTCATGCAACATTCGAGAGACATGTGGAAGGAATGGGAGTCAAGTGTGTTGCCAATCTGCTTTGAGTATAAGTGGGAGAAATTATTAGGAGATGTGTAGTACATAGATATGCTGTAGTATACTTAAAAGCAGACTTTGAGTATAAGTTGGAGATTATTAGGGTTATACTAGAATGTATGTTTTTACTTTGAATAACTAAACTGAATCTTTGAGCTTTATCTGAAATAAATCTTTTATCACTGTGCTTTAGATAAATACGAATGTTATTTATTTATTGCAAACCGTTCATATAATAGTACAAGTTACACTATAGATAAATGTGGTGATCCCCGGATAACTCACAGCAAGATCACATTATCAGTTTCTTGTAACAAGTACTAAATTCACAACCTAGATGGGATTTGAACACCCCATTAGTAAAAGGTTGATGTGTAGATCCCAGATTGGCTTATCTTGACCAAGGGATTGCAATAGTGCATGATGATGCATTGAAGAGGACCTACATAGTGGTAATTCTTATGTACTGATTTATGGGATAAAGAATTAGACCTCAGTAGTCGTTTATTTCTAAACCTTTGTCCCTTAAATAGGACTGTGTGTGATCCTTGCGTGACACTTTAATTTGTTATGGGTAGAGAGTCAATAAGACTCAATACTTTGCATCTTGGGTGACGCCATTGAGAACATGACAGTTGCTAAGATTTAATACAGAGGAACGTGTGCTTGGAGAGTCTTGCATGATTAATCCACTTGGTGGGCTCTAAACGTTTGTCATACTAAATCTTGCAAGTGGAATTTGTTTCCGGTATGATGATAAAGAAGAGCTGTCCTTACTCCAAGGTTAAGATGTTAAATTAATTAAAGCGTTCAGTGGCTTGATTAATTAACGGACAAGACAATCTTAAACACGGGAAATAATGACCTAGAGCCATATGATTGTAATATGGGTTAAGATGGATAGTGCAACATTAATCCTATAGTGGAGTGAGATTAATGTTAATGAGTTGAATGACATTGGGCTCAATGTTAGAATTCAAGGCCCATTAGGAGGTCCAATCTTAATTCTCCTAAAGGCCCCTCAAGTAGCCCAATTAAATGTCCAACAATGAATAAGGTGATTAAAATAAAAGAATTAATTTTTGGCCCAATAAGTGGTTTTTTCGAAAATTTATATATATATAATTAGTGAGAGATTTTCTGGAAAATAGATATGTATCTTGAATACATGAATGTCTAATAAAATCAAGATCCCATGGAATTAAATATATATTGTATTTTTTTCAGAAATCTTAAAGAGGAAAATATCAAGAATTGAATATTTAGTATTCAAGATAATCAAGATTAGAATATTTGATATTCATGATAATCAAGATTTGAAATATTAGATATTCAAGATATTCAAGATCTTGTATTCTCATTATAAATATGAGATGATACAAGACTTCATATACTTTAATAATTGGAGAGCAATTTTTGAAAATTGCAGTCTCTTGGGAAATAAATATTTTTCTTTCCTTGTGTTGTGATTATTCGTGTGGCCTTCCACCGGGTGCACGAATAAGGACAAGGAAATACTTGAGAAGGCTTTTGGGTTTATCAAGTTGATTGCTTAGGAGTTGGAACATATGGCGGTTGAAGTAGATAAAGCATCTCAAAGGACGCCTTTTGTCTCAGAAAGTGCCTTTCACAAAGGAAACGAAGGACGCCTTTTGTCTCAGAAACTGCCTTTTCATCAAGAGGTATAATTCACTAAATCCCTTAGTTCCGCATGTTTAGGGCTTTACGTAATATTATTTGATCATATGTTTTGCATGCAAAGCCTGTTGTTGGGTATACAATTATTTGATTTAATTATGTTTAAATCATGATATTAATTGTTGGCTTAAATTTGTATTTAGCGTATATCCCCAATAGATCCGCGTTTAATTCCCCAACAATTATGACCCTAATCACTTGTACCTGGATCTGGATCAGATGAGCCCCTGATGGATGGGCTATTGAAATCTTCATCCCCGACATGACAGAAGCCATGATATCAATTTGGAAAACTATCAAGGCCAGAGCATTCATTCAGTTCAATGTACTTAGAGAAGACAACAGAGGAGAAATAGAGAGGAACATAGAATTCAGAGACTGGCTGAAGACGAACTATCCTACCTTTAATAAGTTTATCACTGAAGCCATGATCAAGCTGAATGCTCAGCCTGAGCTACCCGAGCTTGAATTCTTTCCTATGCCAGCTGATGAGAGTGGTAAGCCAAACTGGACAGAGTTTCGAAAAATGTGGTTGGAGATGGTGACTCAATTTCTTTCGACTCTGCCCGACACTTCTGTTCCTGCTCTGAAGGCAGTAGAGAAGAGATTCCTTGACTGGATGCAAGTACCTAGCAGCAGCAGAAGATCTCTAGTGTAATAGTCCAGCTGAGTCAGCTGAGGGTAGGAATTCTGTCTCTCTGTATTTCCTCTTCCTTTTGATTAATGAAGTATTTAAAATTCCAGACAATGTCAATTGCTCTTTATTTTCTGTCTAAGGCATCTTATCTAAAGATCTTCTTTTCTATCCTATTTGATCTTGACTCTATGTGTTTACCTTTTGAGATCAGCTGAGTTGGTTTTGATATCATCAAAAAGGGGGAATTTGTTAGGATATTCTTGTTACTTGTTTTGATGACATAAACCAATCAGCTTGTAATACGACCAGCTAAACCAGCTAGTCAGCTGATTAATAGCTTAGGATTAGATAGGTTCTTAGTAAGGGGGAACAGACCTTGCTGCCTAGATGATCTAAGCCTTTCATAGGAATGAAGACCAGCTAAGGACTTGAAGACTTAGCAGATCCTAGAAGACAAAAGACCTGAGTAGCTGACACTGACGTATCTGGAGTCGAATATCAGAAGAGTACAAGATCAGCTGAAGTCAGAAGATCAGCTGAAGAGCATGTCGCATACAAGACTAGGACCAAGGACTAAGACACCAGACGAAGTCCAAGATATCAGCTGAGGTGCGCCTGTCAGCAGACTAGCACATCAGCTGAAGTCCACGTACCAGTAGACTGGTACATCAGCTGAGGAGACAGATCAGCTGAAGTCTTGTGCTCCACCCAGATTTTACGAAATCACGTTAGGGTTGACTTGCGATAACAAGAAGATTCCCAAAATAGAAGATCAATCAATCAAGGGGAAAAACTTGATTGATTGAAGTTTGCGAAGATTTCCGGGAATCATGAAGAAGACTCAATCCATCTCGATGATTGATTGATTACTAAATTATAGGATTTCAGATCTCTGGTCAATCCCAACGGCTAGTAATTTGAACCTATAAAAGGAGTACCAATGGAGAATTCAGATATGGATTATCACACGTTTAAGCTTGCCGAAACTCTGTCAAATTCTCAACTCGTACTCAACACACTCTACATTTACATTAATCTTTTGTAAGCTTTGTAGAAGCTGTCTGAAAGTCGACTGGGATTAAGCATAGACTATTGTAAGAGAGTTTGCTCTCAAGTCTGTGAGTGAGTTAGTGAGAAAGTTAGTGGAGAGACCCACAAGTCCAGTTGGATTGTGGAGAGTGGAGTAGGACCTTCTGTCCGAACCACTATAAATCATGTGTTGTGTTCTTTACTTTTCTGTTCTTACTTGTGCACATATTTCACTAAAAGGTTTTCATCAAAATCTTTTCCGCACAAAATTCACAGCGCACACTTTATAAAATCAGACTACTTTTAATATAATCAGACTACTTTTAATAAGGCTTAAATTGAAAAAGTTTTGGAACCTATATAAGGATGGAGAGGATCCCTACTGACAAGTAGAGAGCTGACATCCTGACTAAGGCTTTGCCTGAATCCAGGTTTATTGAGTTGTCAGTATAGTTAGTACTCCTTGACCCAGGTGTAGGGGATTCAATCTGAATCTCAGTTCAGAATGCATAAGGTCAGGGGGAATGACTAACTAAGGATTAGATTGAAGGAGTTATAGAGAGAGAGTGAATGGTTGTCAGGAGAAACAGATGTTGAGAAAGGATGGTATCAGGACACTGAGTTCAGGGCTTGTCACCCTGATAGGTCGAATGTGGTATCAGTCAGATATCAAAATCTGATTGACTGGTATGTTTCCTGAATTATTTTTAGTCATCATATCTTGCTTGCATCATCCTTGATCTTGTCTGTCGTATTGTCAAATCAAATCTTTTTGTCATAAAATCTCAACCATTCATTTATTATTCAGTTATTATTTAATGCAATTATTTGAATTAAATACTGACAAGCTCTGACGCGCATTTAATGCAAAGTGGGTGGGAACAGTTTTCAATAGAGTGTTTTAATCATTAACTTTGAAAACTGAAAAGGCTCAATCCGCATCCATGCACTTTTCTGCTTTAATCTCAATCGTTGAATCTCATAAGTCATGATTTCTGAGCCATCCGATTAAAACTAGATTTTAGTATCAATTAGGGAAGTTTTTGTCATTACGTCCTTTATGCACCCAAAATATTCTCTTGTCATATTTTCTCTCTGCAAACTGCTTTCCTTCATATTTTGAAATCTTCATCCATGGGATCTCTATCCGCTAACTCCTTCTTTGGAAATCTTTTTCACTTGAGTAACGATGTTTGTTGGGAACCTGTAGGTGACTTCTCCTCAAATCACCCAAATATTGTGCCAGCCAAGGAGTTGTTCGAGAATGCTAGATTGCTTCGATTCGTCACTGCGAAGCCACAGAGACTGCATCCTCGACTTGTTGCTGCATTCTACCTAAAAATGGCGCAGAACAAGAAAATTGGTGAGTGTGAAACTTGCATCTCATTGTCTTCAAGTGTGTAGAAGAAGGATGGTGAATCAGAGATCAAGAGAAAGTGGATCACCATCAACATCAAATAGAAGATCAAAGAGCTCTTCAACCTTCCGGACTCAGGGTGCAACCCAGTGGAGTATGGGCTTGGAGCGGAACAGGACTACATCGATTCCCTCTGCGATGGTCTAGTCCCCTTGAAGTCCAGGTTGAACAAGACAGTGCTTCGGATGCCCAATCATCACTTCTTCGATCTGACTAGTCAGGGAGTGATGGGGATTGCTGGAGGATTGGAGCAAATCTCCAAACCAAAGCTAAACATAATGTTGGCTATCAGGGATGCTACTCTGCGTTAGTTCAACTGGGAGGATTATTTTCTACACCTCTTGGTGGCTGAGACCAAGAAGATCATATACTCGTCGGAAGGTCAGGCAACATTTGACAAGCATGTGCATTTTGGCACAAAGATTTCTCTGATATGTGAGACTCTGCCTCATGGAGACATCGATCAATCTCGCTCTCTCGAGATTCCAGCCAAGGTTGATATTCTCAGAGCATATTCTGAGGATGCTGGAACCTCCAAGAAGAAGAAGTCAAGGACCTTGAAGAAGGCTCAGGTGAGCACGACTACGGGAGTCAAGGCTCAGGCGAGCAAGCCTGCGGAGGCTAAGGTTCACAAACCAGCGGAGGAACAATAAACAAAGACTTCTGGACCCAGACAGCAGAAGCTGAGCTTCAAATTCCCAGGCTCAGGAGATAAGAAGAAGCTTGTGGAAGAGGAAACTCAGCAAGCATCTCCGGACAATCAACCTGCTCAGACTACTTTTGAGGTTGCTCCTATTGCTGCAGTTCCGGAGACTGCACCCTCAGATCCAGCGCCATTTGTTTATGAACAAGATGTGCCGGATGTTCAGATCCACACAGTTGTTGCTGACTATCAGGACGTCGAAGTCCGATCAGATGAGGGTCAGGGGGAACCCGGTGCTGAGGCTGTTGAAAGCAGCAAAGGTGATGAAGGTAGGATGGGAGAGGAAGAAGTTGAGAAGGAGGAGGACCATACTGAGAAGGAGGAGCATGCTGCGACTCCATGGCCGTTCCCCGCACCCGATGAGAAAGATCTACCTGACTTTGAGATTTTGGCCAGGGGAACAGCAACTGACATGGTGGATTGAAGATTCCCTGACCTTTCCGGAGCTCAGAAGGAGGCAGTGGTGCAGCTCCGCACCTATGCCATGATTCGTAGTGCTACTTGTCCTGAGCTTGTGCATCTTGGCGAGACAAAGGGATGAGATAGGCTGGCTGATGATGAAGCATCCCTCTTCGATCATTTTGAGGTAAACTCTCTTCACCACCTGATTAAAGTGGCTGACTTTATCAAGACTATCAGGAAAGTTTACCTTGAGGCTCCACCTGCTGAGCTTGAGAGGAGAGAAGGAGAAGTAATAGAACTAGCGATAGTTCCTCATGGTGAAGCTAAGGTTGTTGAGCAGGAGGTTGAACAGCCGGAGAAGGAGGTTCAGATGGTAGAAAAGGAGAAAGAGGGAGAGAAGGAAGTTGTAGAGATTGCTGAGGATGATCATCAAGGTGCGACTGATTTGATCAATGCACCGGCCGATGATTCACCCCTTGGACCCGGGGCTGCTGAGGCTTCCGGAGAGTGTTCAACTGACCTAGTCCGAGTTCCAGGTTGTCGAATTCAGAGAAGATGGGTGTGGTCGCTACAACTAGCCACAATCCACAAACAACTCAATATGCACAATACGAGAATTAATCAATTCAATCTGACTGCCTCATTGATTAATAATCATATGAAGAAGGTGCAAAAGGATCAGGACGACATGGTCAAGGAGATGAATGCTTCAGTGGATCTTCTTGCTCGAATCGACACAGCTCACTCAGTTCAAAATGAAGCAGTGGTTCAGCATCAAAGGACACCGTTAAAGACTGCAGGAAGCTAACTTCAGACTTCCGAGTTTAGCAAAATGAGAAGCTCACTAAGTTCCTCGATCAGCAGCTGAATGAGAGGGTTGCTCAGCTGCTTGACGAAAAGATGGCTCAACTGAAGGGAGAACTGAAAGCTGAACTGCTGGGTGAAATGTCCGAGCAAGAGAAGAGGGAGATTCAGCTGGCCCTGGATTCAAGATTGTCAAATGTAGAGGGCAGGCTGAAACTGAAGCATAATGAGGCAATCAAGGGACTCAGTGTCAGTCTGAGAGGCATGGCAAATCAGATCGGACAGATTCAGGGCAAGCAACAGGAGATGGACGATCAGTTCAAAATCTTGGCAGGATCAGTTGAGGAAGTCGTTGGCAAAATCAATGATGATGATGCCAAAAAGGGGGAAGGAAAGAAGCAAATTGGCTAAAGGCAAGAAGAAGATCTTCCCTCCTAAACTGAAAGCTGCGGACAAAAAGAGAACTAGGTCTGTTGCTTCCGCTGAAGCCGAAGCTGGGGTTTCTGCTGAAGGCTCAGATCCAAAGAGGTTGAAGCAGTTCTCTGAGGATCCTGCCCCCGAGTCCCTGTATACTGAAATGGAGGAGTCGTTGAACCCCGGATAAACCACTCAGAAGAATTTGGTAATGACTGAGTCGGAGAAGCAGGCGAAGATGAAGGAGTTGTCGCTGCTCAGTCAGATCCAAAGGTTGAAGAAGAATCAGGTGTATCTGACATCGCAGATTCAGAAGCAAAAGAAAGTGCCTTTTGGATCTCGGAAGAAGACTCAGAGGAAGGTGGTGTTTAATCCGGGACAAGGCCCTCCTCCAGTTCAGATGGATGAGGATTTCATTCCCTTGGAGATGTTGGAGAATTGGATTCCAATCCGGAATAGATGGGCATATCTATTCTGTGTGGTGGGCTTATGGGACGACCTGAATGAAGATAAAGACGTCATTCTCCACCACTGGATGGCACAGGAGCACCCTGATCTCTGGGTTGAAATTATCAGACATGCTAACATAGCAGGTGTTTAGATCGCTCCACCGGAATTCATCAAATATCCTCCACCTCCCTTTGGAAATTCCAAGCAACTGGACCGGACAACAATTCAGGAAGAAGCCATCAAAGTAGGACGAGTTACCGGGGCCATTGGTGATCGAAATAGGATGACTCAAATCCTGCACCGAGTCTTGGAAATGTATGAGATTCCTCTCGACCAATGGAATAAAGATGAAGAGTGAGCACTCAGGAGTTAGTTGTCAGGGAAACTTTGTAATAGCTTCAGGATACTTTGTACTTCTATATATATCAATGAAGTTATTTTGTTTTCATGAGTACAACTTCTTGTTGACTCCTGAATTTACTTTACTAACCCATTCCGTGTTTCCATCTTATAGACTAAGTGCCTAGTTTGTCATGAGGTACTGAGTTGTTTCACTGACTAAGTCAGTTGATTGTATAGATCGTTAGGAATTTGCTTAAAGGTTTTGGCATCATCAAAAAGGGGGAAATTGTTGGGACAATCTGAGTATTTTGATTAGATCCCAAAACCCCCTGATGATTTTCCTAAGTACAGTTTGTCAGGATTGTCTAGATCAGGATAGTCAGGTTAGGGATTCAGTTCATGGGAACGTATTGAAGACTGAAGAATATTGGATTCGACCCAATTGCCTGAAGTCTGAAGTGCAACTCACCCTGAAGAAGGTCAGAGTCAGTCTTGAAGAAGATTGCCTGAACTGAAGCTGAAGACAATCCGGAGTTTCCACTGACTGGTGATTCTACTAAGTAAACTAAGCATACTCAGGACAGAACTTAGTCGGTGAAGGGCAATGTTATGTAACCTATCAGGCTGAGCTTAATGCTCATAAGACCTGACTTAGGCCTTGAGTCAGTTTTTCTGACTCATGTAAGACCAAAGCAAAAAGGTTACACTTGTTGGGCTGAATAACCAATCAGGCTGAGCTTAATGCTCGTAAGACCTGACTTACGTCTTGAGTCAGTTTATCTGACTCATGTAAGTCCAAAGCAAAAAGGTTATTCAAGCTATGGGACAGTTGACATTTATGTTAACACCTGAGAGACAAAGAGAATGTCAGTGGACTCCATTAAAGACAAACATTCAGCCTGAGTAAATGACAAGAAACTCGGAGCATTGAATGTACGAGGAAGGACAAGTGTCAGACGAACAACTAGCCATTTGTACGGAGAGCCAATCGCCTTTCGACACGCATGTACGGAGTCTGCGTAGCAGTTAATGCGGCATTTAATGCGTCTCAGAGTTGCAGGCGTCGGGACAGAATTTTCCATATTAAGCATAGGAAAAATATCAACTAGTACATCTAGCCTGCAGCCACCCTAAAATAGGAAGATTTGGGAAGATCTCCTCCAACGGATCTTTTTCAAATCTCTCCTATAAATACAGAGAGTCTTGCACCCATTCAAGGCTAATGGGAAATTTCCAAGAGAAAGCTCTCAAGAATCCAAGCACTCAAAGCATACTTTGAACAACACTCTGCAATTAAATTTCCCTAGTGTTGTAGTAGGATTCACTTTGTATCTTTGCTTAGCTTGATAGCTCTAATCTTTAGCATTGCTTTGTATTGCTAGGGTTATCCTTAGTTGGAACCAAGAATACCAAACCACTAAGGGAGTGAGATTGGTTGGTTAGAAGGACTAGGACTTGTAAAAGGCCAAGGGGTCAGTTCCTAAGCGAGAGAGTTGGCTACTCGTGTCCCTTGGCACATAAAACCCAAGTACCTATCCTCAGGGTTTGAGGGTAGCTTCCTGTTAAATCAGGTCATGGACGTAGGAGTTGGTTATCTCCGAACCACGTTAAAAAGTCCCCTGTGTGCTGATTTACTTTCTTGCTCAAGATCATAATTGTCATCATATTAAACTAAACATTCTTGCATTGTTTTGATCTTCATGCTGAATCAATCATCCTGACCTTTAAAATTGTGCACCAGCCTTAACCACCATTTACTAAGAAGAGTCAGAGAAAACATTTTCAGAAACTAAAACGAATAGAAACTAAGGGCTCACATTCTGCACGTACTCTAGCTTACTGAGATAGTAGTCCAACTGACTTGCTTCCGAGCGGTCAGTAGGTTTGTTATCTCTGCTGAGCTTCTGAGTACAAAACTCACACTCAGCCTATCTGATTCCTTACTGACTTGTCCCTGCTGCCCCTGCGGACTATCAACTAAAGTGAGTACTATCAGGATCTTCCTGACTGAGAGTGTTAGAGTATTTTTCTGAGCATACGGAAAAATCTGATATCAGTGTATTCTCCCCATACACTGATTTACTCGTTTCGGGACCAACAGTCATTCCCCCTGACCTTGTTCACTCCTGAACGAAGATTCAAACTGAATCTTCTAAACCTGGGTCAAGGAGTCCTAACTCTACTGATAACTCAACAAATTTGGTTTCAGGCACAGCCTTAGTCAGGATGTCAGCTCTCTGTTTGTCAGTAGGGATCCTCTCCATCCTTATATCCTTCTTCTCAACATGATCTCTTATAAAGTGATGCATGATGTCAACATGCTTACACCTTGTGTGTAAGACTAGGTTTTGGGATATAGCTATGGCACTATTATTGTCACAATAAATTGGGACTTCAGTGGCCTCAACTTGGTAGTTTCTCATTTGTTGCTTTAACCAAAGGATTTGGGATAAACAACTGTCTGCCGCCATATTATCAGCCTCAGTTGTAGACGTTGCAACACTTGTTTGTTTCTTGGAAAACCAAGAGATCAATTTGCTCCCTAAAAACTGACATTGATTTCCTATAAATCCTACAGCCTCTATAATCAGCGTCAGAATAACCTGTCAGTTCTAGGTTGTCATCAGAGGGATACCAAAGTCCTAAATTGATTGTACCTTTCAGGTATTTCAGTATCTTTTTGGCACTCTCTAGATGACTTATCTTCGAATCAGACTAATACCTCGCACACACTCCAACTGCATAGGTGATGTCAGGATGACTTGCAGTCAGGTACAATAACGAACCAAAAAGTGCCCTATATTCATTCTTATTCACTGAGGTCCTCTCCTTGTCAGGATCCAGCTTCTCGTTTGTGTTCATGGGAATACGTGAGACTTTGCTGGACTGCACTCCAAACTTCTGAATCAAATCCCTCACATACTTGGACTGATTGATGAAGATTCTGGAGTCAGTTTGCCTGACCTGAAGACCTAAGAAGAAGTTCATCTCTCCCATCATTGACATCTCAAACTTCCCCGTCATTAGCTTAGAGAATTTCTCACAAAGCCTCAGGTTCGGTGATCTAAAAATTATGTCATCCACATAAATTTGGACAAAGAGAATGTCCTCCCCTTCGGATATCCTGAATAGGGTCCTGTCCACTGTTCCTTTCACGAACCCGTGCTCTATCAGGAACTGGGAGAGAGTATCATACCAAGCTCTAGGAGCTTGTTTCAGGCCGTAAAGTGCTTTCTTCAGTTGATACACCTTATCACTAACTTTGAACCCAGGAGGTTGCTCCACATAAACCTTCTCATTCAGAACTCCATTCAGGAAAGTGCTCTTTATGTCCATCTGATACACCTTGAACTTCTTGAATATTGCATAAGCCAAGAACAGCCTAATTGCCTCTAATCTTGCGACCGGAGCAAAGGTCTCATCATAGTCGATCCCTTCGGCCTAAGAGTAACCCTTTGCCACTAGTCTGGCCTTGTTCCTGACAACAATATTCTTCTCATCCCTCTTGTTCTTGAAGACCCACTTGGTGCCAATAACATGTTAACGCCTATGTCTCCCCACTAACTCCCAAACTTGATTCCGCTCAAACTGATTGAGCTCATACTGCATGGCTATGATCCAATTGGGGTTAGCAAGAGCTTCTTCTGTGTTCTTAGGTTCCTGATCAGACAGGAAATAACAAAACATAGCACTCTTGCCATGGAACAACCTTGTCCTGACCCCCTCATTGATATCACCAATGATATCAGCCAATGACTGATCAGCTAGTCAATATCTCCTACTGACTGGAGCACTGGGAGCAGCTACTGACGTTCCCTCGCCTGATCCCGAAATGTTAATCTCGACAATAACAAGCAAAGAAGCGAAAGGAGCAAGAACAGGGGATACTGAGTCATTCCCTGAAGGTTGTCCAATGTCAGGGACATTCTTTCCCAACTACAGAGTTAGACTCAGTAGCTGTCTCAGGTGCAGAAGCATCATCATCGATAGTCCTTACCTAAGGTTGAGTAAGTGCCTCCGTCTGAGACTCAACATTCTCCGAGGCTGGGGCTTGCTGAGGGTTGGCCTGAGGTCTATCCTGATCGTCATCATCATCCCATCCCTTGGGAGCATGCACAAACTTGACCTTGAACTCAGGATTTTGCTTCAGGCTCAGTCTTGTCACCCTCTTGGTAACCCCCTCAGTGTCAGGACTCTGAACCTATTTTCTACGCACTGATGCAGTCTCATCAAACACAACATGAGGTGTTTCCTCCACACAAAGGGTCCGACAGTTGTAGACCCTGAAAGTTTTGCTGACTGAAGAGTATCCTAAGAACACTCCCTCATCGGACTTACTATCAAAGACTTTCAACTTGTCTTTCCCATTGTTCAGGATGAAACACTTACACCCAAAGATATGGAAATAGGAGATGCGAGGCTTCCTCTTATTCCACATTTCATAGGGTGTCTGAGCGTGTTGTTTGTTCAGCATAGATCGGTTCTGAGTGTAGCAAGCAGTGTTGAATACTTCAGCCCAGTACTTCTTGGGCAGTCCTGACTGAGCCAACATGGTCTAGGCAGTTTCCTTCAGGGTCTGGTGCCTTCTCTCAGTAATTCCATTCTCTTGTGGAGTCCTAGTTGTAGAAGTCTCATGAGCAATGCCAAGGTCAGTACAAAAATCAGTTATATAAGAGTTAATAAACTCCGTTCCCCGATCTGATCTGATCTGATCCTGACGATGCTCTGACCCTGTTCAGTACTTAATTTCTTGAGCAACTCTTGAAGCTTGACCTGAGTCTCCTTCTTGTTCAGCAAGAAAATAACCCATGTGAACCTAGAATAATCATCAATAACAAAAATGGTATATTTCCTACCATTCATGCTGACAGGAGTAATCGGACCATAGAGATCCATGTGCAAGAGCTGAAGCACTCAGTCAGTTGAGAAGATATCTTTCTCTTTGAATGAAGCTTTGGTTTGTTTGCCTTCCTGACATGCTCCGCACACGTGGTCTTTGCTAAAAACTTCATTTGGTAGACCCTCTACAAGAGAAAGTCGAGAAATTTTGTTAATAATCTTGAAATTAAGATGACTCAGGAGCTTATGCAAAAGCCAACTGAGTTCGAAGGAACTCTTAGAGACCAAACAAGTTTCAGGAGAGCTGCTCTGAAAGTCAGCAAAATAAATGTTGCCTCTCCTGACACCTGTAATAAGAACCTGTAGTGTAGATTTATCTTTCAAAAGGCATATATTCGAGGTAAATTCTACACTAAATCCACGGTCACAAAACTGACTGACCGAAAGCAGGTTATGCCTAAGACCCTCTACATAGGATACATTAAGCACTTTAACAGAACCAACTACAAGAGTACCAAACCCTCTAGTGAAACCCTTAGAATTATCACCAAAGGTAACTTGCACGCCATCTTGAGCTACGTAGTCCTGAAGGAGATCACAAAATCCGGTCATGTGCCTGGAACAGCCTGAATCCAGGTACCAATCCTTCTTCAGATCCTTCTTCCTCTTCTTCTAGCCCGCAGTGACCTAAAAATAATCATGCCTTAGGTACCCTTCGGGATCCAGATTTTTTTAACAATTCTGATGGCATCAGAAGTGTAAACATGTCTCCCTGAAACATCAACATACACAATCCTCTTCTTCCTAGGTGTCTTGGAAGTTGAGGGTGTATGGGTGTCAGTCTGAGGTTTAGGAGCCCTGGATTTCTTCTTGGGGGCTGGCCTCCTGTTCCTCTTTGGCCTGGGTGCATTGGGCTAAGGTCTGTCCTAAGAAGGAGCTGCTAGAGCCTGACCTCTAGGCACACAAGGTTTGGCCTGAGTGTTATCGGAGTCAGGTCTCCGTTGTCCTTCTGGGGCCACCCAGTCAGTCCTTCTCCTTGGAGGATTGGGACGTTCCTGATGGGCTATGTGCCCTGCTTGAGGCTTCTAGACCTCAGTATCCCTTGGCCTTGCCTGAGGCCTCCTCTGCCCTGAATTCCTTCCACCCTGAGTATTCTGAGGCTTAGCCTGAGAAGTACTTGTGGCGGAATTCCTTGCAGCCTGAGGGTTCCTAGGCTGAGCCTTGGGGTTCCCTTGTTAGGGTTATACTAGAAAGTATGCTTTTACTTTGTATAACTAAACTGAATCTTTGAGCTTTATCTGAAATAAATCTTTTATCACTGTGCTTTAGATAAATATGAATGTTATTTATTTATTGCAAACCGTTCATATAATAGTACAAGTAACACTATAGATAAATGTGGTGATCCCCGGATAACTCACAGCAAGATCACATTATCAGTTTCTTGTAACAAGTACTAAATTCACAACCTAGATGGGATTTGAACACCCCATTGGTAAACGGTTGATGTGTAGATCCTAGATTGGCTTATCTTGACCAAGGGATTGAACTAGTGCATGATGATGCATTGAAGAGGACCTACAGAGAGGTAATTCTTCCGTACTGATTTATGGGATGAAGAATTAGACCTCAGTGGTCGTTTATTTCTAAACCTCTGTCCCTTAAATAGGACTGTGTGTGATCCGTGCGTGGCACTTTAATTTGTTATGGGTAGAGAGTCAATAAGACTCAATACTTTGCATCTTGGGTGACGCCATTGACAACATGATAGTTGCTAAGATTTAATACAGAGGAACGTGTGGTTGGAGAGTCTTGCATGATTAGTCCCCTTGGTGGGCTCTAAGCGTTCGTCATAATAAATCTTGCAAGTGGAATTTGTTTCCGGTATGATGATAAAGAAGAGCTGTCCTTACTCCAAGGTTAAGATGTGAAATGAATTAAAGCGTTCAGTGGCTTGACTAATTAACGGACAAGAGAATCTTAAACACGGGAAAAAATGACCGGGAGCCATATGATTGTAATATGGGTTAAGATGGATAGTGCAACATTGATCCTATAGTGGAGTGAGATTAATGTTAATGGGTTGAATGACATTGGGCTCAATGTTAGAATTCAAGGCCTATTGGGAGGTCCAATCTTAATTCTTCTAAAGGCCCCTCAAGTAGCCCAATTAAATATCCAACAATGAATAAGGTGATTAAAATAAAAGAAATATTTTTTGGGCCAAATTATATTAATTATCGAAATTTATATATATATAATTAGTGATTGATTTTATGAAAAATAGATATGTATCTTGAATACAAGAATATCTAAAATAATCAAGATCTCATGGGTATTATATGTATATTGTTTTTTTCGAAAATCTTGAAGGAAAAGAATGTCAAGAATTGAATATTTTAGTATTCAAGATTATCAAGATTAGATTATTTGATATTCATGATAATTAAGATTTGAAATATTAGATATTCAAGATCTTGTATTCTCACTTTAAATATGAGATGATACAAGACTTCAATACACATTATTTTTTTCTCTTAGAATTTTCAAAAATTCTAGTGAGTGGGGCAACAAAATTATTTTCTTCCTTGTGTTGTGATTATTTGTGTGGCCTCCCACCGGGTGTGCGAATAAGGACAAGGGAATACTTGAGAAGGCTCTTGGGTTTATCAAGTTGAGGGTCTCAAGAAGGACGCCCTTTGATCTCAACCACCATTGCTGACAATACCATTCAAGCAAAGGGACTCCCAAAGCATCTCAAAAGGACGCCTTTTGTCTCAGAAACTGCCTTTTATTCAAGAGGTATAATTCACTAAATCCCTTTGTTCCGCATGTTTAGGGCTTTATGTGATTATATTTGTTCATATGTTTTGCATGCAAAGCCTGTTGTTGGGTATACAATTATTTGATTTAATTATGTTTAAATCATGATATTAATTGTAGGCTTAAATTTATATTTAGCGTAAATCCCGAATAGATCAGCGTTTAATTCCCCAACAACTGGTATCAGAGCCAGTTTCAGACTCTATATGTTAACTTGTAATTTAAGTGTTTTAATATTAAATTTGAAAATTGGATTGTAGAATTGCTAGATCTTTATTGCAGGTATCCAATTGTCATGGTATTTAATATTTATGCATGCATGTATGATGATGCGATTTTAAAATCCGATTCGTTCGGATCGTTTTTCCCGTGAGAAAATCCACGGGTAGACTAGGATGTTTTTATGTAATAGACTAGTCTAGACGATAGGTTTATTTATTTTTGTAAATAAATTGTAACCAATATCGAAGACGAAGAACGGAGATTTTAAGGCCCGGAGACATAGTTGGTGAAATTTTGTTGCTGTCGAGTGGGAGCTTAATCGAGATGGACGATAAAGCTTGAAGACGAACGATGATTACGATATCTCGTAGTGAAAATGAGAAATTAAACCATGACAATTGGATATAACGTGCCAATTTGTTTAATTTGTTTTGATGCATGCTTTATTTATTTAATTCGATTAAATATTTGATTGCATGAATATCGTGATGAAAAATCTCAACTCCAAAAATTACTAATTATGTTTTAAATATAATTCGGTATTTTATTCTAGATAATAAAATTGAATTATTTGGTCTCCATGATTTATTTGCTTGTGAAGTCTTTTGGCTATGCATTGGCAAGCGCCTTTCTCCCTATCGGATAGGCCAAAAGACAAGTTCACATGAACGAATTCTCAAAAGGATGATTGTGGATTATTATTAGTGGCGGTATTGACCCTCCCATCAAGTGGCTTGCTCAAAACGAAGTGATAATCCTGTATTTAATCATGGTTAATACTTAGGTATAAAATTAGCATTTTATTACTCCCCATCGGAGTCCCTACTGATTTTATATGGTCAAGTGGGAGCCGACTATTAATTTTTGAAATTAAAAGTTTATAACTGTTCTTGTTTGTAACTTGCTTAAATATGTTTGCATAAGCGTCCACACTCATCATGGCTTATGTGAACAGTTTTAAGATGTCGGTCGATTTATGCTATGTATTTTTTTTTGAGATTTTATACAAAGCATAATCAAAATTTTGTGATAACCTTTGTGAATCGATGTATGTATTGATGCAATGAATGTTTTATTTCAGTTCAGCATATCGTCTCCTTTTAGTCCACTGTTTACGATACTTAAAGATAACAATTTGGAAGGTGAAAACTATGTTGATTGGAATCGTCACTTATTTATTATCCTAACCGCACAACAACACAAATGGGTTCTTGACACCCCAAAGGCCCCTACGCCTACGGATGATGCGGATGTTGCCGAAAGGGAATATCATAGGGAGTGGATGAAATCCGATGAAATGGCTAGGTGTACCATCTTGGCTTCAATGTCAGATGTGTTGCAACACCAATACCAAGACATGGAATCCACTTCTGATATGATGCTAAACCTTAAGGAGATGTTCGCTCATCAGAATCGTACGACTAGGCAAATCACCGTGCGAGATATGTTGTCGCTGAAAATAGTGGAGGGAACGCCCGTAAGGGATCACGTTCTCAAGATGATGGGATACCTCAACAAGTTAGAGGTACTTGGGCGGAATATGATGCGGAAACGCAAGTTGATTTCGTTCTCCATTCTCTACCAAAAATCTTTGAGCAGTTCCAGTTGAACTATATGATGAATAATCAAGAGTTCACGTTGGCACAACTCTTGCAAGCTTTGGTATCGACGGAGACACTCATGGGACACCAAACTCAAGTCTTAGTGGCAAGCGGTCCGACTTCTTCCGCACCGCAAGGTGGGAAGAAGAAGAAGAAGACCAAAGGCCCGAACCAAGCTAAGGGTAAGGTGACTAATGAGGGAGGGGTCAAGAAAGCTACCAAAGGTAAGTGTTTCAACTGCGGTGAGAAAGGACATTGGAGGACGGCCTGTCCCAAGCCAAAGAAGGTCGGGAAGAAAGGTAATTCTCATGCACTTGTTGTTGAAGTTTGTTTAGCGGCGTATGCTTCCCATTCGTGGGTAGTGGATACGGGAGCCACTGATCATGTATGTTTCACTTTACAGGGGTTCCGAAAAACCCGACAACTTAGTGCGAATAAGATCCTCATCACATTGGGCGATGCTACGAGGGTAGCGGCTGTCGCAGTGGGAGACGTGCACCTATTTTTTGAAGATAGAGTTTTAATATTAGAGGATGTTCTTTATGTTCCCAGGTTTAGGAAGAATTTAATTTCGGTTTCTAAATTGTACGTTGATGGATACTCAGTTTCTTTCAATAATATGGTTGTTATTTTTTGAAAAGATGAGTTCATCTGTTCGGGAACATTAGTGAATAATCTTTATACTATTAAAAGTGCACACCACACACAAAATGCTTCTTATAGCACATCGACCATTTATAAGAAAAGAAAATTTTCTTCAATCGTGAACGAAACACTTCTATGGCATCTAAGACTTGGTCATATTAATCTAAAGAGAATTCAAAGGTTGGTGGCGGACGGCTCATTGGAGTCTCTCCATGTTGAGCCGTTTCTAACATGTGAATCTTGTTTAGAGGGGAAAATGACCAAGAGGGCCTTCGGAGCCAAGGGGAATAGAGCTAGTGAAGTGTTGGAAATCGTTCACACTGATGTATGTGGGCCAATGTCGGTTCAAGCTAGAGGAGGTTTTGAGTATTTTGTAACTTTTACGGATGATTACTCAAGATATGGGTACGTTTACCTTATGCGGCGCAAATTGGAAACCTTTGATAAATTCAAAGAGTTCAAAGCCAAGGCCGAGAAACATAGGGGAAAGAGTATCAAGTTCCTACGGTCGGATCGTGGGGGCGAATACCTCAGCAATGAATTTTTGACCTACTTGTCAAGTGAAGGGATTGTATCCCAATTGACTGCACCCGGTACTCCTCAACAAAATGGGGTTGCGGAATGAAGAAATAGAACTCTTTTAGAAATGATCAGATCCATGATGAGTTATTCGGAGTTACCCAAGTCGTTTTGGGGTTATGCCTTGGAAACAGCGGCTCACATTCTAAACTTGGTGCCATCCAAATCGGTTCCTAAAACTCCCACTGAATTGTGGACCGGGCGTAAGCCTAGTTTGAGACACAAAAGGATTTGGGGGTGTCCGGCATATGTGTTGGACAAGGAAGCCGGAAAATTGGATCCACATTCGGAATTGAGGTTGTTTGTAGGATACCCTAGAGGAACGAAAGGGGGTATGTTCTATAGTCCCAAGGACCAAAGAATCGTAATTAGTACGCATTCTAAGTTCTTGGAAGAAGACTATGTGAACAATAGAAAGCCAAAAAGTGAGATTACCTTTGATGAAATAAAAGGGTCTAATCCTATACCAAGGGTACAAGTTGATGTACCACGCGACACACCAACACAACCGGAGCCTCGCCGTAGTGGAAGGGTTGTGAGACAACTCGAGAGATTCATGTTCGTGGGAGAGTCTTCTGACTTGGTCCCCGGGGAGGATGAATTAGACCCATGGACATACGACGAAGCACTCCAAGACAAGGATGTGGATTCTTGGCAAACTGCAATGGAAGCCGAAATGGGTTTTATGGATAAAAATGAGGTGTGGGAGCTTGTTGAGCCACCCAATGGGGTAAAACCCATTGGATGTAAGTGGGTCTACAGGAGAAAAAGAGGATCAGACGGGAAGGTTGAGACCTTCAAAGCTATACTTGTGGCGAAAGGATATACTCAGAAAGAAGGGATCAATTATGAGGAAACCTTTTCACCGGTAGCCATGCTTAAGTCTATCCGTATTCTCTTGGCGATAGCTGCACATCTTGATTTTGAGATCTGGCAAATGGATGTCAAGACAGCTTTCCTAAATAGAAGTCTTGAAGAAGAAATCTATATGCGCCAACTCGAAGGCTTTATTGAAAAAGGCCAAGAGCACCTTGTATGCAAGCTTAAAAGGTCTATCTACGAACTTAAGCAAACATCGCGAGCTTGGAATCAATGTTTTGATCAAGTAATAAAATCTTACGGTTTTGATCAAAATGAATTTGTGAGTTGTGTGTGCAAGAAGTGTGTCAGAACTGCCGTGGTATTCTAGATACTATACGTAGACGACATTTTTCTCATTGGAAACAATGTGGCAGTGTTGTCAGATGTGAGGGTATGGTTGTCAAATCAGTTTGATATGAAGGACTTAGGGGAAGCCGGTCATATCTTAGGGATCAAGATTACTCGAGATCGCAAGAAAAGAATGATCGGCTTATCGCAAGCTTCATACTTAGATACTGTTTTGAAACGTTTTAGCATGCAGAATTCCAAGAAATGTTTTGTACCTTTTAGACATGGAATTCATCTATCGAAAGAGATGTGTCCGAAGACACAAGAAGAGATAGATTGCATGAAAGGCATCCCATATGCTTCGGCAGTTGGAAGCCTCATGTATGCTATGCTATGTACGAGACCGGATATCTGCTTTGCCGTAGGCATGGTAGCACGATATCAAAGTAACCCCGGGAAACATCATTGGACAGCTGTTAAAAACATTCTGAAATATCTCAAGCGAACTCGAGATAGAATGTTGGTTTATCAGTCAGATAGTCTAATCCCCGTCGGTTACACGGACTCGGATTTCCATTCATCAATATCACGGTCTATTGTGATAATGCCAGAGCAGTTGCAAATGTTAGGAGTTCTGTGTTAGATGTTTTGATGATATAATAAACCAATCAGCTTGTAATAGGACCAGCTGAACATGTTTGTCAGCTGATGAGTAGTTAGGATTAGATAGGTTCTAGTGAGGGGGAATCTACCTTGCTGCCTAGAAGATCCGAAGCTACCATAGAAGAGAAGACCAGCTGAGACCTTGTGGACTTAGCCAATTTCAGAAGACAGAAGATTTATGCAGCTGACACTGGAGCATCGAGAGCAGATCATCAGAGAAGTTAACATCAGCTGATATCAGAAGATTAGCTGATCAGCTGAGAGCACGTCGCAGACAAGACAAGGACCATTGATAAAAGACATATCCAGACGAAGTCAAGAAGACCAGCTGAGGTGCACACTAGCAGACTTGCACATCAGCTGAGGTCCAAGTATCAGCAGACTGATACACCAGCTGAGGAGACAGATCAGCTGAGGTTTTGTGCTCGGCCCAGATTCTTCGGAATCAATTTTAAGGGTTAACTTGCGACATAAAAGGAAGATTCCCAGAATAGAAGATCAATCAATCAAGGGGACAAACTTGATTGATTGAAGATGGCGAAGATTGACGGGAATCAAGAAGGAAATTCAATCAATCACATTGATTGATTGAATAAGAGATTATAGGATCTCAAATTACTAGTCTTTTCCCACGGCTAGTTATTTGACCCTATAAATTAGAGTAATAGTGATAATTCTTGATAGGGTTTTTACACACACATTAAGCTAGTCGATACTCTGTCAAATTTATCACTTACGCTAAAAAACACCATTCATACTTATCATTTATAAAAGCTTTGTAGAAGCTGTGAGAAGTCAATTGCGATTATAGCAATGACAAAGTTGTAAGAGAGTAGTACTCTCAAACTGTGTAAGTAAGTGAGTAAGTGAGTTAGTGGAGAGTCCCTCAAGTCCAAATTGGATTGAGGAGAGTGGATGTAGGACAGTTGTTCCGAACCACTATAAACCCCCTGTGTCTCTTCGTATTTCTTTCTGTTCTTATTTGTGCACATCACCTAAAAACTGATTTTCATTAAAAATGTTTCCGCACTATACACAGCGCACTATTTTCAAAATTCAGACTACCTCAAGTAGTCTGCTGATTTTCTGAATAAACCAGTAAAGTTGAAAAAGGTTTTTTGAATCCTTACAAGTCTATTCAACCCCCCCCTTCTAGACTTGTTCAAGTGTATTCTTCCCAAAAACCTGCCTTTGGGACCAACAAGTGGTATCAGAGCAGTGTGTCCAATAGAACACAGCCTGAGAAAGCTCTTAGTGGTCACCTGGACAGATCCCTGAAAATATGTTTTTAGAAAATTCTGTGTGCCTTTTATCTAAACATTTGCAGATATGTCTTCCTACAAAAAGAGTGGATCCAAGACAAGGAAGCTGCCTGAATTCTCCATAGAGGATTATGATTACTGGAAATTCAGAATGGAGAACCACCTTGGAGCCATTCATGATCTGGGAAGGGCCAATCAAGTTCATCTGGGAAGGAGTAAGCGATGGCAAGACTCCAGAAGCTGAAATCAGTGAAAGAAGGAAGACAGAGAAGAAGAAGAGTGAACTAAACGATGCTGAAAGAAAACTCTTCAACCTCGATCAAGTGGCCAGAACAGAAATCATTGAGACACTCTCCAAAGACTATATAGAGAAAATCAAGATGTGCAGAACTGCTAAGGAGATGTGGGAGAAACTCTCCTTGATGTGTGAAGGGACAGATCAAATAAAAGAGAACAAACTTCAAGCAGTCCTACATACCTTTGACACTTTTAAAATGAAAGCGGATGAAACCATTGATCAGCTAGATATGAGGCTGACAAACATACTGAATAAGGCAAGCTCCTTAGGAAAGGATTACTCGGAGAAAGAGATTAATAACAAAATTCTGAGATCTCTTACTCCTAGGTGGAGAGTGAAGGTGACAGTAATTAAAGAGACAAAGAATTTATCTGAGATGAGTCATCATACACTGCTATCTCATCTGAAGGCACATGAGTTCGATATCCAAGAAGAAGATCAAGAAGATGAGACTCCAACTTCATCAGCCACAAAGAATGTTGCATTCTCTGCTGCAGCTGATAGTCAAGAGAAATCCTCTGCTCCAGAGGACATGAGCTTAAAGGAGCAACTTGCTTTATTGACCAAGAAGTTTGACAAGATGTCAAACAAGTTTCAGAAGTATAGATCTCATTGGAAGAAGAATAAGAGTGATTCTTCCAGAAGATACCAGAAGTCATCTGATGCCAGAAGACCATCAGATGAACAGGAGACCAGATATAAGTCTCCAGAGAGAAGGAGGGAACCAAGTCCCAGAAGAGGAGGAGATGGTGTCTATTTCACTTGCAACAAGCCAGGACATCTCAGTTATGATTGTCCTCAACTTACCCCAAGGGAGAGAGAAGAGAAGAGGATCAAGAGATATCGCAAGTTTGCTGATAAGAGAGCTCTGCTGGCAGAGGAGGAGAAGCAGGATATCAGCTCATCCTCGTCCTCATCTGATTTTGAATCAGAGGATGATATCTGCCTTATGGCTAAGGTGGAAGAGGTAAATTCTCCTACCCCCTCTGTTAGCTCATCTTGCTCCTCTACCTATTCTATGGAGTCAGATACACACAAGTTGTTATCTGATCTCCAATCCTCCTTAAAAGTTTGTTCTAAGCTGGAAGAGGAGAACACAAATCTGAAAGCTGAAGTTTTAAACTTGAGACAAGATCTGGAAAGTGCTAGACTACCAGTGATATCCTATGACTCACAAGCTAACAAGTCTGCTGACTTAATAGTAAAATGTGAAGAACAGGAGAAGCTGATAGAAAAGCTACTTTCTGAGAACACTATCTTAAGTGAAGAATATAATCTGCTGACAGCTAAGTTCGATGAACTCTTCCAGCAGAATGAACTGATAACCAAAAATTCACAGCAGCTTCAGCTGAAAGTGGATCAGCGGACTAAGGCAAAAAATGTCGTGTCTAAAATAGCTGAATCCTCACAAACTGTGAATGACAAAAGGGGTCTTGGTTATCCCAAACCCAAACCACAAAAGAAGAAGTAAGTTGACAGTGGATTAATTAGGGATCCTCGAAAGGGTAAAGGGCCAGCTGAGCCTGCATTTGGATCAGAAGGGCAGAAGAGCAGAGGGACTAAAACTCATAAGCCTGCTGACAACCAACATAAATCCAAAGCTCAGAAGTCTCGAGATCAGAAGTGGAATCCAAGTCATAGCTCAGCTAAGACAAGGAGACCTCAGCAGAATCAGCAGAGGAATGATAAGCCTGGGTCATCTCAGCAGAGTAAACCCAAGCGAAACAGACCTCAGCCCTGGGTTACTTATAATGTGACCAAAATAGGCAAGCCTTCACCGGCTAAAGTTTATGAGTCATTCGGAGGCTCAAGCCGAAATTATCCTTTTGAGCAACCCACCTATAAACCTGCTGTTATCACTCATCGCCCCAGAAAAGATCCTCTGAGGGAGATAATTTTTGGGGACAAAAATGGTAGAAGGTTGAGATCTCCTAAACCTCATAAGGATGATCTCTACCTGTGGATCCAGAAAGTCGATACTAACCAATCAGGACCCAAAGATAGGGTACCTAAAGCCTGAGTTTTAATTTCAGGTTAACTCTAGCCCTATAGAAAGAGGAGAAGCCAAGGGCCTTGTCTAGTACATTGATAACGGTTGCTCGAAGCACATGACTCTTGAGAAGCATCTTCTCCAGAACTTTGTAACGCTGGATGGGCCTAGAGTTGTTTTCGGTGACAACAATTTTGGAGTCACCAGAGGAGTTGGCACTCTGCTGATCAAAGGAACAAGAGTTGAAGAAGTCTACTATGTAGAAGGGCTCATGCACAATCTTCTGTCTGTATCCCAATTCTGTGACAAGGGATATTCAGTAAGATTCTCTAAGAACTCTTGTCTTGTTATTAATGATTTAAATGAGCAGGTGCTACTAACTGGCCTCAGAAGAGGTAATATGTATCTTGCAGATTTTGCAAGCTGTCCAGCTGACTCATGTTTGGTTGCTAAAAGCTCATCTGAGATCAGCTGGCTCTGGCACAAGAGGTTATGTCATCTGAACTTCATGACTCTCAACAAGGTTGCAAGGAAGGGTCTAGTCAGAGGTCTACCAAATGAGGTGTTTGCATCTGAGCAGAAGTGTAATGCCTGTCAGAAAGGAAAGCAGACTAAAGCTTCATTTAAAGATGTGCAGAGTACTTCAACAACAAAAGCACTCCAGCTGCTTCATATGGACTTGTTTGGACCTGTCTCACCTCTTAGTTTCAGTGGATGGAAGTATACACTGGTGATTGTTGATGACTATACAAGATTCACTTGGGTAGTGTTCTTGTTCAAGAAGAATGAGACTATGGTCAAGATGCTGGAGTTGTTCAAGAGGATTCAGAAGGAGCTGGACCTCAGCATAGTCAGAATCAAAAGTGATAAAGGTACTGAGTTTCTTAACTCTGTTGTTTCTGACTATTGCAGGGATAATGGTATTCAGCGTGAGACATCAGCTGCCAGAACACCTCAGCAGAATGGGTTAGCTGAGAGGAGAAACAGAACCCTCAAGGAGGCAGCAAGGACTATGTTAGCTGAATATCAGACTCCTCAAAGGTTTTGGGCAGAAGCCATCAATACTGCATGCTTCATCCAAAATAGGTGTCTACCAGTCAAGAGACATGGGAAGACTCCTTATGAAATGTACAAAGGTAAAACTCCTAACCTTTCCTCTGTCCATACTTTTGGGTGTAGGTGTTTCATCCATGACAATGGATAGACTAAGTTAAAGACTTTTGATGCTAAGGTTGCTGAAGGAATATTCTTAGGATATTCTGGAAGTAGCAAAGCCTATAGAGTCTTTAATAAAGTCTTTCTCTGTGTGGAGGAGACACCCCATGTTGTATTTGATGAATCTTATC
>JAPKLY010000279.1:112352-135873 GCA_026898435.1 Prunella vulgaris | reverse complement strand
GAATGGGTTGTTGAGTACAACCACACCAAGTTCTTAAGGGGAAGTAATTTGGACATCATTGGGCCAGCTGACTCAGATTCCGATACAGTAGCTGTTGCCCCTGGTCCCTCTGCTGGTCATGGGAAGAAGCAGAAGAGGAAGGCTCCAATGCCTGCTGGAGGTGGTAAAAAGAAGAAATCCAAGAAAGACACCACTCCAATTCAAAGGAAGCTCTCTTTTGATTCTGATTCAGATGAAGAAGAGGATACTGCTGTGCTAAGCAGTCTGAAGAGGGAGAAATCTTCAGCAGAGAAGCCTACTCTGCTGGTTGTTGAGTCTTCTGGAGAAGAAGAGCAGGCTGTGGAGGAGTCAGCTGAGAAGGCTGCGTCAGATGAGAATTCTGCGACTGGCTCTGATGAAGAGGAAGAGGAGTCGGAAGAGAGGGAGTCAGCTGAACCCTCAGTAGCTGAGACAGAGGTTCTTCATTCCTCTGCTGATACACCATCAGCAGACACACCTATAGCTGCCTCACCTATCAGGTCAGCTTCTCCTACACCCTTTTCTGATCCTTCCCAACACTTCTCAACCTCAGCCGATCCCTCACCGTCACAACTCCCAGTCGGCAATGAACCAGAGGAGATGGCTACCTCTGGAGAGCCTTCAGCTACCCCCAAACCCTCTCACCCTGAACCCATAATTCTCCATAATCCCAATTCCCCCTCAGAAATGGCCAAACAAGCACGCCTTTCTCACCATCGTTCAAAGGGGCCTCTTGAACGAGGGATGATTATATCTGCCCTAGCCCACATTTCCCTCTACATCCCTGAACTCAACCATTATCCAGCCTACCAGGACATCCTTGCTGATGGCCTAGCCTGGTCACAAGCAAGAGAGGGACCAGTCACATTCTTTCTGGCCCTAATTAAGGAGATGGGAGAAGCAGCTTTCACTGAATGGGAGGAAATTTTGATGGAGGCCTTGGAGGTTAAGGCTCCATCCCAGCTGACATCCCCTGAAGGGCTGAGGAAGGTGGCTAGAGCTCTGTTGCTCAAAGATGGAGTGGCCCTGGACTGCCCTGAAACAGCAGAGACTGAATTTGTTCCTCCAGCAGCAAACTTTGAGATCTCCCCTGCTGATCAGGTAAGTCCTGCCCTTTTGGATCAATTAAAAGGTTATTTTTATGACCACATCAGGGAGGTCAAAGCTACTCTTCTGGCTGCCAAGTCTGTTGCCCCCTCTATGATTGAAACTCATGTTCATCAAGTCCTGCTGGACCATCGCAACAAGCTGAAGGAAGCTATGGAGGACAGCTTGTATGCCACCCGCATTGAATTCTTCAGTACTCTCCAGAGCTTTCAATGATGATGCATCTGCTTCTCTTGCTGCTGAGTCTGAGAGATTCAGATTGGTCTCCGAACGGTTGGAAGGACAAATTGCTGAGTGCAAACACGGTCAGGAGGACCTTAAAGATGTTGTGGACAAGCTTCCTACTTCTCTACCCTCTGCTGCAGTAATCGATGATATCAAAAAGGGGAAAGAGAAGAACTCAGCTGCTATTGCTGCCTTGCAAGTTGAGATGGCCTCTCTGAGAGCTCTTCTGGTGGATAATCAAGGGGTTCTATCTGCTAGGATAGAAAATGTTGAAGATTACATCAACACCAGGAAGATGGCTGCTCAGAAAACTCAGGAGTTGAGAGATCAGAAAATGGCGGAGGCTTTACAGAAGCAAGAAGTTGTCGCTGTAGAAAGGGAAAAGAAGAAAAGAATTATGAATGCTGATCTGGATGAAAAGCTGGCTAAGGAGTTGCAGCTAGCTGAGAAAGAAACCCCTGAGGAGAGGAGGAAGAGGCAGGAGAGGGAGATGAATGATGAGCTTGAGAGGAGATATCAGAGGAAGCTAAAGAAGAAGGGGAAAGCAGTAGCTCAAGGCAGCAGGACTAGGAGTGGAAAATTCATCAGAGATCCAAATGAGCCTCTAGTTGACGGACCAATTGATATGTTCTACAATCAATTGTCTGATGAGCTGATGGATCTCTGGAAAACTATAAAAGACAAAACTATGATCCACTTCTATGTTCTCCGAGGAGAAGATACCAGAGGAGAGAGAGAGAAAAACGCTGAGTTCAGAGATTGGTTGAAGGAGACTTTTCCTAAGTTCTTTAGAGCTATCACAGAAGAGATGCTTAAGGTAGAGGTTCAGCCAGAGTTGCCGGAAATTGAGTATCTTCCTACTCCAACTGATGTGAGTGGTAAGATAGATTGGGTGGAAATCAGGAAACATTGGCTACAGATCACTCAACTCTTTCATCAGCTTTCTGACAACTCTCTGCCAGCTTTGAAGGAAATAGAGAAGACATTCTTAGACTGGTTGCAAGTTCCGCTCAGCAGTAGAAGACCGCTCCTCATGTAATAGTCCAGCTGAGTCAGCTGAGGATTAGGTATCTTTACTTCTGTTTGTTATTTCTCTTTTGATTATTAATAAAGCTTTATGATTCCAGACAACTACTTGTTGTCAGCTGCGTTTTGATTCTGTCTAGAAGATCTTAATTAAAGATCTTCTTTTCTGTCCTTTGTTGATCTTGATTTTGATTGAAAATGCTTATCTGTTGAGATCAGCTGAGTTGGTTTTGATATCATCAAAAAGGGGGAACTTGTTAGGATATCTGTGTTAGGTGTTTTGATGATATAAAACAAATCAGCTTGTAATAGGACCAGCTGAACATGTTAGTCAGCTGATGAGTAGTTAGGATTAGATAGGTTCGAGTGAGGGGGAACCTAACTTGCTGCCTAGAAGATCCGAAGCTATCATAGAAGAGAAGACCAGCTGAGACCTTGTGGACTTAGCCGATTTTAGAAGACAGAAGATTTAAGCAGCTGACACTGGAGCATCGAGAGCAGATCATCAGAGAAGTTAACATCAGCCGATAGCTGAAGAGCAGATCAGCTGATATCAGAAGATTAACTGATCAGCTGAGAGCACGTCGCAGACAAGACAAGGACCATGGATAAAAGACTTATTCAGACAAAGTCAAGAAGACCAGCTGAGGTGCACACCAGCAGACTTGCACATCAGCTGAGGTCCAAGTATCAGCAGACTAATACATCAGCTGAGGAGACAGATCAGCTGAGGTTTTGTGCTCAGCCCAGATTCTTCGGAATCAATTTTAAAGGTTGACTTGCGACATAAAAGGAAGATTCCCAGTATAGAAGATCAATCAATCAAGGGGACAAACTTGATTGATTGAAGATCGCGAAGACTGACGGGAATCAAGAAGGAAAATCAATCAATCACTATGATTGATTGAATACGAGATTATAGGATCTCAGATTTCTAGTCCATCCCAACGGCTAGTTATTTGATCCTATAAATTAGAGTAATAATGATAATTTTTTATAGGATTCACACGCACATTAAGCTAGCCAATACTCTGTCAGTTTTATCACTTACGCTCAAAAACACTATCCATATTTATCCTTTGTAAAAGCTTTGTAGAAGCTGTGAGAAGTCAATTGCAATTATAGCATTGACCAGTTGTAAAGAGAGTAGTACTCTCAAAACTGTGTAAGTAAGTGAGTAAGTGAGTTAGTGGAGAGACCCTCAAGTCCAAGTTGGATTGAGGAGAGTGGATGTAGGACAGTTGGTCCGAACCACTATAATTCCCCTGTGTCTTTTCGTATTTCTTTCTGTTCTTATCTGTGCACATCACTCAAAAACAAATTTTCATTATAAACGTTTCCGCACTATACACAGCGCACTATTTTCAAAATTCAGACTACCTCAAGTAGTCTGCTGATTTTTTGAATAAATCAGTAAAATTGAAAAAGGTTTTTGAATCCTTACAAGTCTATTCAACCCCCCCCCTTCTAGACTTGTTCAAGTGTATTCTTCTATAAAACCTGCCTTTGGGACCAACAATTACTTTTGAAAAACCGAAAAGGCAAATGCTTTTCACTGCTCAATCTTGTCCATTGAATCTCATAGGTCACTTTTTTCTAAACCGTCCGATTAAAACCGAATTCCTCTTTCTATAAATAAGAGAAGATCATGTTGTTAAAACTTTTATGCACCCAATATTTTCTTAACTTACTTTCTCTAAAAACCCGATTCTCTTCAATTCTTTCAAATTTTCCATGGCTTCACCTTCTGCCGATACCTTCTTTGGAAATCTTTTCCATTTAAGGAACGAAATACATTACGAGCCCTATGGGGATTTTTCTTCCAATAACCCAGACATTTTGCCTGTACGAGAGCTTTTTGATAATGCAGGTCTTCTGCAGTTCATCACTGCAAAGCCACAGAGGCTCCACCCACGACTTATTGCTGCCTTCTACCTGAAGATGGCGCAAAACAAGGACTCCCAGGAGAGGGAAACTTGTATTCCCTTGACCACCTGTGAAAAGGGAAAGGATGGTGAGGAGGAGATGATCAGGCGATGGGTCACTCTCAACATCCGGGAGAAGATTAAGGAGGTTTTTAATCTTCCCAATACAGGACGAAGCCCAGTGGATTATGGGTTTGGGAATGAGAAGGATTTTCTCCAGTCCCTGTGCGATGGGGATGTCGTCCTGAAATCTGGCCTGAATAAATCAGTCTTGAGGACTGAACACCGTCACTTCTTCGACCTGACAAGTCAAGGAGTGATGGGGATTGCTGGAGGATTGGAGCAGATCTCCAGACCGAAGCTGTACACAATGATGGCTATCTCCGACGCCTCTCTGCACAATTTTGACTGGGAGGGTTACTTCCTCCAAATGCTGGTGGCTGAGACCAGCAAAATCAAGTACTTGCCAGAGGGGCAGGCGACTTTTGAGGCCAAGATGCACTTCGGCACCAAGATCTCTATGCTCTTGGAGACCCTGGATCTCGGTGATGTGGATCAGGCCCAATCACTCGAGATTCCAGCGAAAATTCATCTCTTCAGAGCTTATTCCGATGATGCTGGCACAAGGAGAAGGCCTCGGACTCAGAAGAAGAAGGCCCAGGTGAGCATGGCTGGAAAAGTCCAGGCTCAGGCAGGCAAGTCTTCCGAGTCTGATACAGCAAAGCCAGCGGAGGATAAATCTAAGCCTTCCAGACCCAAGCAACAAAAGCTGAAATTTCTCTACTCAGGGTCAGCAGAGCGAGAGAAGAAACTCGTGGAAGAGCAAGAGAAGAAGCTTATGGAAGAGCAAGCTGCTGAAGCTGTTCTGCATGCAACTCCGGAGAAGGAACCAGCTCAGGCGCAGGCTGTTCTTGAAATTGCTCCGATTACATCTGTTCCAGAGGTTGCATCCCCTGATCCCAACCAACTGATTCTTAACATTGCTGAAACCTATCAGAGTTTGGGTCAGGAAGAGCCTGCTCAGGAAGGAGGAGTTGAGAAAGAGGCTGCTGAACCAGTTCAGGCTGAAGCACCATGGCCTTTCCCTGCGCCCGATGTGAACATTCTTTCAGATTTTGAGATAGTTGCAAGGGGAGAGGCAGCTGAGATGGTGGAGAGGAGATTCCCTGATCTCACTGAGGCTCAGAAGGAGGCAGTTGTGCAACTCCGTACTTTTTCCATGATCAGAAATGCTACTTGGTCTGAGCTCAGCCAGCTAGGAGAGTCCAGAGGATGGGACAGCATTGCAGATTTAGAAGCCGCCCTCTTTAATCATTTTGATGTAAACTCTCTACATCATCTGATCAAGATGGTGGATTTTATCAGAACAGTCCGTAGAACGTATCCTGAGCCTGAGACTCAGAAAACTGAAGAGAGGGGAGAGGAGAAGGAAGCTGAAAGGGAGGTGGTGATAATTGCTGATGACGATCAGCAAGGTGGCACTGAGGGAGTCAGTGCACCGGCCGATGAAGCAATCCAGGGACTCAGGATTGCGGAGGCTTCAGGAGAGGGTCCACCAGGCATGGTCCAAGTCAGAGGAAAATGGACTACACCCGAAGAAATTTATCTTAGCAATTCCTCACGAGCTCTTGGCAATCTGCACAGGAGAGTTATCCTCGTTGAGCGAAAAGCTAGTAGGGTTGGTTCGAATTCTGAATTGCTGAACAAGAAACTGAACAGACTGGACCGTGACCTGAATGATATGGCCACTGATATGCATGCAGCAATTGATCTCCTTGGGGAAGCTCGGACTGGAATCAATGTAGAACTCACTGTCATTTCAGAGCAAGCCAAGGATGATATTCAGAACTGCAATCAGATGGTTTCAGATGTGCAGACTCAGCAGGAGACTAAGCTTGCCAATTTTCTGGATCAACAACTCTCTGAAAAGGTTGATCAACTGGTTGATGAGAAGTTGGTCAAGCTAAAAGCTGAACTGAAGGAGGACCTGCTGAGGGAGTTGTCTGCACAGGAGAAGGAGAAAATTGCATCTGCCCTAGACACAAGAATGGAAAACTTCGAGGGTCGACTGAAGGCTGCACACAATTCAGCCATTGATCAGCTCAGTATCGGCCTGAGAGGAATGGCAGGGCAGATTGGGCAATTGCAGGTCAAGCAGACTGAGATGGACAGTCAGTTCAATCTTTTGGCGGAGTCAGTGGATGAAGTTGTCAAACGTATTAATGACGATGATGCCAAAAAGGGGGAAGAAGGGAAGAAGCAAATTGCCACTACTGGTAAAGCTAAGAAGAAGAACTTTCCCCTTGAACTGAAGGCTGCGGATAGAAAGAGGACTAGATCCGTAGCCGCCATCGAAACTGCTGAAGGTTCAGATCTGAAGAAGTTGAGACCCTCTGAAGATCCGGCTCTCGAGCCGTTATATAAGGAGATGGAGGAACAAATAATGCCATCTGGGCTGACCACTCAGAAGAAATTGGTGATGACTGAAGCTGAAAAGATAGCAAAAATGAAAGAAATTTCGATGCTCAGTCAGATCCAGCGCCTAAAAGAGTCCAATGAGTATCTGACTTCTCAGGTCCAGAAGAAGAAATCTGTATCATCTGGATCTCGGATAAAGACTCAGAGGAAGATTGTGGTCAGACCAGATCAAAGTCATCCTCCATCGAAGTTTGTTGAAGACTTCATTCCGATTGAGATGCTGGAGGTATGGATTACGATCCAGAATAAGTGGGCATACCTATTCTACGTGGTCGGGTTATGGGACGATCTGACTGAAGAAAAAGACGTCATACTCCATCACTGGATGGCACAGGAGCATCCTGATCTATGGGCTGAAATCATCAGACATGCTGACACTGAAGGTGTAGAGATCGCTCCTCCGGAATTCATCAAGTACCCTCCTCCACTCTTTAGGAATTCTAAGCAGCTGGACCGGAAAGCAATTTCTGAAGAAGTCGTCAGAGTAGGATGAGCTGCCGGGGCCGTTGCTGATCGGAACAGGATGAAGCAGGTCCTGAACCGAGTACTGGAGATGTACGAGATTCCACTGACTGCTTGGAATAAGGATGAAGATTAGATTAGGAGCTAGTTGTTCAGGAATTTTGTAATAGCTTCAGGATACTTGTATTTTCTCATCAATCAATGAAGTTATTTATTTTTCCTGAGTACAACTTCTTGTTGACTCCTGAATTTACTTTTCTGAATCCTTATCAAGAACTGTACTAACCCATTCCTCATTTTCATCTTATAGACTAAGTACCTAGTTTGTCAGGTGGTACTGAGTTATTTTCACTGACTAAGTCAGTTGATTGTATAGATGAATAGGAATTTGCTTAAGGGTTTTGGCATCATCAAAAAGGGGGAAATTGTTGGGACAATCTGAGTATTTTGATTAGATCCCAAAACCCCTGATGAATTTGCCTAAGTATAGCTGTTCAGGATAAAATAGTTCTGAATAGTTAGGTTAGAGATTCAGTATAGGAGGACCATGCTGAAGACTGAAGAATATTGGAGTCGACCCAATTTACTGAAGTCTGAAGTGTAAACCATCCTGAAGGAGTCAGTCAGTCTCGCTGAAGATTGTCTGTTCTGAAGCTGAAGATCGAAGCCTGCTGATTCATCCTGAAGTCAATCCTGAAGTACCATTGGCTGATGTTTCTACTGAGTACACTAAGCATACTCAGGACAGAAGTCAGTCAGTGAAGAGTAAGTGTCACCTATCAGGCTGTGCTGAATGCACATAGGACCTGACTTAGGCCTTGGTTCAGTTCACCTGAATCATGTAAGTCCGAAGCAAAAAGGTAACACATACTGAGCTGAATAACCTATCAGGTTGTGCTGAATGCACATAGGCCCTGACTCAGGCTGTGGTTCAGATCACCTGAATCATGTAAGTCCAAAGCAAAAGGTTATTTATGCTATGGGACAAGAGACAAAAAGAATGTCAGTAAGACTCCATTAAGACACACGTTCAGACTGAGTTATTAACAAGAGACTCAGAGCATTGAATGTACGAGGAAGGACAAATGTCTGAAGGACAACTAGCCGTTATAGCGGAGAGCTAATGATCTTTCGTCACGCATGCACGGAGTCTGCGCAGCATTTAATGCGGCATTTAATGCGTCTCAAAAAGTTGCAGGTGATGTGACAACTTGCCAGAATAAGCATGGCGGGTAGGTCAAACAGTATTTCTAGCCTGCAATCTACCTAAAATAGGAAAGATTTGATTTGATCTCCTCCAACGGATCTATTTTGAATCTTGCCTATAAATATGGAGAACCTTGCACCCATTCAAGGTTAACGGGAAATTTCCAAGAGAAAACTCTCAAGAATCCAAGAACACAAAGTATATCATAAATAACACTCTGCAATTAAATTTCCCTAGTGTTGTAGTAGGATTCACTCTGTATTTGCTTAGATCGATAGCTCTATTATTTAGCATTGATTTGTATTGCTAGAGCTATCCTAGTTGGAAACCAGAATACCAAACCACTCAAGGTGTGAGATCGGTTGGTTAGAAGGACTGGGACTTGTAAAACGCCCAGGGGTCAGTTCCTAAGAGAGAAAGTTGGCTACTCGTGTCCCTTGGCACGTAAAACCCAAGTACTTATCCTCAGGGTTTTGAGGATAGCTTCCTGTTAAATCAGGTCGTGGACGTAGGAGTTGGTTATCTACGAACCACGTTAAAAAGTCCCCTGTGTGCTGATTTACTGTTCTGTTCAGGATCATAACTGTCATCATATTAAACTGAACATACTGCATTGGTTTTAACCTCAGGACTGAATCAATCATCCCGAATCTGAATAATGTGCACTCTTCCTTAACCACCAATTTACTAAGCGACTCAGAGAAAACGTTTTCAGAAACTAAAACGAGTAGAATCTAAGGGCTCACTTTCCGCACGTACTCTGGCTCACTGAGATAGTGATCCAACTGACTAGCTTCCGAGCAGTCAGCAGGTTTGTTATCTCTACTGAGCCTCCGAGCACATTACTCACACTCAGTTTATCTGACTCGTTACTGAACCGTCCCTGCTGCCCTTGTGGACCTTCAGCGTACTGAGTACTTCAGGGAATCCTGACTGAGTGCGTTAGAGCATTTTCTGAGTCTTTCAGAAAAATTTGACATCAGTGTATTCCCCCCCCATACATTGATTTAACTCATTTCGGGACCAACAGAACGTTCATTAGCCAAGCTAAGTATGCCAAGAATTTGATAGAAAAGTTTGGAATCAGTAGCAGCAGAGAAGCTAAGATTCCAATGATGGCAAATTTTAGCATGGATCCAGATGAGGCTGGTGAAAAAGTGGATCAGACACAATATAGGGGACTTATTGGTTCTCTGTTGTATCTCACTGCCAGCAGACCTGATATCAGCTTTGCAGTAGGTGTGTGTGCAAGGTTTCAGGTAAATCCTAAGAAATCTCATCTGGAAGCAGCAAAGAAGATTGTAAAGTTTTTGAAGGGTACTTACAATCTAGGGCTCTGGTACCCAGCTGATGACAATTTTCAGCTGAGTGGGTATTCAGATTCTGACTATGGAGGGTGCAAGATTGATAGGAAATCAACTGCTGGCACATGTCAGTTTCTAGGAAGCAAGCTGATATCTTGGTTCTCCAAGAAACAGACTTCAGTAGCTACTTCCACAAGAGAGGCAGAGTACATGGCTGCTGGTAGTTGCTGTTCTCAGCTGCTCTGGATCAGACAACAGCTGAGGGACTACCATGTGATTACAGAAGAGATACCCATTTTCTGTGATAGCACAAGTGCAATAGCCATTACTCAGAATCCTGTTCTCCATACTAGATGCAAGCATGTCGACATAAGACATCATTTTCTTCGGGATCATGCTGAGAAAGGAGATATCAGGATGGAGAAAATTCATACGGAGAAGCAGAGAGCAGATGTGCTTACCAAACCCTTAGCAGAGGTAAGATTCAGAGAATTAGTAGCAGAGTTAGGAATGATAGATGGAGGAGCAGTCCTTTAGAAAGAAAGTTTTTGGGTAAACGGGTATTCAGCTGGTACCTAGCTGAGGACTACCCTGCTGAAGTAATCAGCTGATCCTAACAAAAGCTGAACTGGTATGTCTACTTATTCTTTCCTTTCTTTTCTCTATCTTGTTATGTCTAACTTGATACAGGGATAAGTTATGAAAGTCAGACAAGGCCACTTTGCTTCAGCTGGTCCATATCAGCTGACATTAAAGACCCAGATGAGCAGAAAAGATTTTCATAAGGATCGCTCTTATCAGCTGATTATGCCACGTCAACATCTCGATAAGTATTTCTATGATCTTTATGTCGGTTTTTAAAATTTTATTTTATCTATCAAATCTTTTCAAAAATTAATAAATCCTTAATTTCTAAAATTATTTTAGAAAATTGGCAATCAAATCTTTTCTTTTACGAAAATTTGGGGATTTATTACCTTTTTCAAAATAAGGTGTCAGTTGCAATTAATTTAACTCCGCCTAAATCTTCTCTAAAAGCACTTTCATCATTACCTTTTTCAAAAAAGCGAATCTTTTGAGGCGGTCAAAACCTTTCGAAATCTTGACACCCACGCATCACCTCCAAAATTCTCAAAGGTCATTTATTCTGGACCTTTGATTTGTGTGATGCAAGATACAAATCTATGATCAAAATTGATTTGTTTTAATTTTGGAAAAGATGCTCATCTTCTTCGAATACTACAAAAACCTTTCTACTTCTACTTCCTTCTACATTTCTCCTGCATATTATTCTCTACATCTCTAATCTGTGTGTTGAAGTTATGGCGTCCAAGTCAATGCAAAAATTGTTCAAAGAAAAGATGTATGTGGAGATGTGTGTCGATTTCGACACGACTAGGGTTCCTAAAATTAGAGAAATTCTAAACCTTCTTCAACATCAAAATCTCCAAACCTTCATCTCCATGACCCCCCCTGATCATAAAACCCTAAATTTTTATGCCTTCCAATTCCTTCTTAGGGCCCAGTTCAGCACAGACTCCATCGGCTCCTTGGTTGATGAAGTAGCTGTTGTTATCTCCAAGGAGGTTGTCGCTGATATCTTTGGCCTATCCTCCACTGGTGTCCAACCTCACAAATATAAAGAAGCCGACTATCTGGAAACCTTTTAGTTAATGGCCAGGATGAGTTTCAGGGACACCACCATGAACCTGAAGAAATCCATGCTGAGAAGGCGATTTCGGTTCCTGATGGATGTGGTGACCAAGGTCATCTTGGCGGAATAGGGGAGTTTGGACGCCATTACCAAACTCCGCCTGAGTGTGGCCCGCACCATTCTCGATGGGGTGCAAGCAGACTGGGTGAGTCTGCTATGGTTTCGCCTGGAACAGGAGTCCAAGATGTGCTTGGTGAAGGAGGTGAATAGGGAACAGGTTTACAGTTTCAAATCCAAGTGTTCCATGGCCACCAAGATTACTATTCTCCTGAATCATCTGCTGCCCCAGCATGAGTGGGATGAGGAATGGGTTGTTGAGTACAACCACACCAAGTTCTTAAGGGGAAGTAACTTGGACATCATTGGGCCAGCTGACTCAGATTCCGATACAGTAGCTGTTGCCCCTGGTCCTTCTGCTGGTCATGGGAAGAAGCAGAAGAGGAAGGCTTCAATGCCTGCTGGAGGTGGTAAAAAGAATAAATCCAAGAAAGAAACCACTCCAATTCAAAGGAAGCTCTCCTTTGATTCTGATTCAGATGAAGAAGAGGATACTGCTGTGCTAAGCAGTCTGAAGAGGAAGAAATCTTCAGCAGAGAAGCCTACTCTGCTGGTTGATGAGTCTTCTGGAGAAGAAGAGCAGGCTGTGGAGGAGTCAGCTGAGAAGGCTGCATTAGATGAGAATTCTGCGACTGGCTCTGATGGAGAGGAAGAGGAGTCAGAAGAGAGGGAGTCAGCTGAACCCTCAGTAGCTGAGACAGAGGTTCTTCATTCCTCTGCAGATACACCATCAGCAGACACACCTATAGCTGCCTCACCTATCAGGTCAGCTTCTCCTTCACCCTTTTCTGATCCTTCCCAACACTTCTCAACCCCTGCCGATCCCTCACCTTCACAAATCCCAGTCGGCAATGAACCAGAGGAGATGGCTACCTCTGGAGAGCCTTCAGCTACCCCCAAACCCTCTCACCCTGAACCCATCATTCTCGATAACCCCAACTCCCCCTCCGAAATGGCCAAACAAGCTCGTTTAGCTCACCATCGTTCAAAAGGGCCTCTTGAACGAGGGATGATTATTTCCGCCCTTGCCCACATTTCCCTATACATTCCTGAACTCAACCCTTATCCAGCCTACCAGGACATCCTTGCCGATGGCCTAGCTTGGGCACAAGCAAGAGAGGGGCCAGTTACCTTCTTTCTGGCCCTAATTAAGGAGATGGGAGAAGCAGCATTCACTGAATGGGAGGAAATTTTGATGGAGGCCTTGGAGGTTAAGGCTCCATCCCTGCTGACATCCCCTGAAGGGCTGAGGAATGTGGCTAGAGCTCTGTTGCTCAAAGATGGAGTGGCACTGGACTGCCCTGAAACAACAGAGACTGAATTTATTCCTCCAGCAGTAAGCTTTGAGATCTCCACTGCAGATCAGGTAACTCCTGCCCTTTTGGATCAATTGAAAGGATATTTTGATGACCACATCAGGGAATCAAAGCTACTCTTCTTGCTGCCAAGTCTGCTGCCCCCTCTATGATTGAAACTCATGTTCATCAAGTCCTGCTGGACCATCGCAACAAGCTGAAGGAAGCTATGGAGGACAGCTTGTATGCCACCCGGATTGAATTCTTCAATACTCTCCAGAACTTCAAGGCAACTGCCAGGGCCTTCAATGATGATGCATCTGCTTCTCTTGCTGCTGAGTCTGAGAGATTCAGATTGGTCTCCGAAAGGTTGGAAAGACAAATTGCTGAGTGCAAACACGGTCAGGAGGACCTTAAAGATGTTATGGACAACCTTCCTTCTTCTCTACCCTCTGTTGCAGTAATTGATGATATCAAAAAGGGGGAAGAGAAGAACTCAGCTGCTATTGCTGCCTTGCAAGCTGAGATGGCATCTCTGAGAGCTCTTCTGGTGGATAATCAAGGAGTTCTATCTGCTAGGATAGAAAATGTTGAAGATTACATCAACACCAGAAAGATGGCCGCTCAGAAGACTCAAGAGCTGAGAGATCAGAAATTGGCCGAGGCATTGCAGATGCAAGAAGTTGTTGCTGAAGAAAAGGAGAAGAAGAAAAGAATCATGAATGCCGAATTAGACGAAAATCTGGCTAAGGAGTTGCAGCTAGCTGAGAAAGAAACCCCTGAGGAGAGGAGGAAGAGGCAGGAGAGAGAGATGAATGATGAGCTTGAGAGGAGATATCAGAGGAAGCTGAAGAAGAAAGGGAAAGCAGTAGCTCAAGGAAGCAGGACTAGGAGTGGAAAGTTCAACAGAGATCCAAATGAGCCTCTAGTTGATGGACCAATTGATATGTTCTACAATTAATTGTCTGATGAGCTGGTGGTTCTCTGGAAAACTATAAAAGCCAAAACCATGATCCACTTCTATGTTCTCCGAGGAGAAGATACCAGAGGAGAGAAAGAGAGAAATGCTGAGTTCAGAGACTGGTTGAAGGAGACCTTTCCTAAGTTCTTCAGAGCTATCAAAGAAGAGATGCTTAAGGTAGAGGTTCAACCAGAGTTGCCAGAGATTGAGTATCTTCCTACTCCAACTGATGTGAGTGGAAAGATAGATTGGGTGGAAATCAGTAAACATTGGTTGCAGATCACTCAACTCTTTCATCAGTTTTCTGACAACTCCCTGCCAGCTTTGAAGGAAGTAGAGAAGAGATTCCTGGACTGGTTGCAAGTTCCACTCAGCAGCAGAAGACCTCTCCTTATGTAATAGTCCAGCTGAGTCAGCTGATGATTAGGTATTTCTTTTTATTATTGTTCTTTCTCTTTTGATTATAAATAAAGCTTTATGATTTCAGACAACTACTTGTTGTCAGCTGCATTTTAATTCTGTCTAAAGATCTTACTTAAAGATCTTCTTGTATGTCCTATGTTGATCTTGATTTTGATTGAATTTGCTTATCTGTTGAGATCAGCTGAGTTGGTTTTGATATCATTAAAAAGGGGGAACTTATATGTCCTATGTCCTATGTTTTGATGATATAATAAACCAATCAGCTTGTAATAGGACCAGCTGAACATGTTAGTCAGCTGATGAGTAGTTAGGATTAGATAGGTTCAAGTGAGGGGGAATCTACCTTGCTGCCTAGAAGATCCGAAGCTACCATAGAAGAGAAGACCAGCTGAGACCTTGTGGACTTAGCCAATTTTAGAAGACAGAAGATTTAAGCAGCTGACACTGGAGCATCGAGAGCAGATCATCAGAGAAGTTAACATCAGCTGATATCAGAAGATTAGCTGATCAGCTGAGAGCACGTCGCAGACAAGACAAGGACCATTGATAAAAGACATATCCAGACGAAGTCAAGAAGACCAGCTGAGGTGCACACCAGCAGACTTGCACATCAGCTGAGGTCCAAGTATCAGCAGACTGATACACCAGCTGAGGAGACAGATCAGCTGAGGTTTTGTGCTCGGCCCAGATTCTTCGGAATCAATTTTAAGGATTAACTTGCGACATAAAAGGAAGATTCCCAGAATAGAAGATCAATCAATAAAGGGGACAAACTTGATTGATTGAAGATCGCGAAGATTGACTGGAATCAAGAAGGAAATTCAATCAATCACATTGATTGATTGAATACGAGATTATAGGATCTCAGATTTCTAGTCTTTTCCAACGGCTAGTTATTTGACCCTATAAATTAGAGTAATAGTGATAATTCTTGATAGGGTTTTTACACGCACATTAAGCTAGTCGATTCTCTGTCAAATTTATCACTTACGCTCAAAAACACCATTCATACTTATCATTTGTAAAAGCTTTGTAGAAGCTGTGAGAAGTCAATTGCGATTATAGCATTGACAAAGTTGTAAGAGAGTAGTACTCTCAAACTGTGTAAGTAAGTGAGTAAGTGAGTTAGTGGAGAGCCCCTCAAGTCCAAATTGGATTGAGGAGAGTGGATGTAGGACAGTTGTTCCGAACCACTATAAACCCCCTGTGTCTCTTCGTATTTCTTTCTGTTCTTATTTGTGCACATCACCTAAAAACCGATTTTCATTAAAAACGTTTTCGCACTATACACAGCGCACTATTTTCAAAATTCAGACTACCTAAAGTAGTCTGCTGATTTTCTGAATAAACCAGTAAAGTTGAAAAAGGTTTTTTGAAGCCTTACAAGTCTATTCAACCCCCCCCCCCCTTCTAGACTTGTTCAAGTGTATTCTTCCCAAAAACCTGCCTTTGGGACCAACAGCAAATTCAAGGGAACATAAAGCCCACAAAGCCAGCAAACACATTGAAAGGAAGTACCATCTTATACGACAAATCGTTAAGAGAGGAGACATAGAAGTGGCAAAGATCGCAATGGAAGACAACCTAGCTGATCCTTTCACAAAGGGTCTGCCTCTGTCAACATTCGAGAGACATGTGAAAGGAATGAGAGTCAAGTGTGTTGCCAATCTGCTGTGAGTATAAGTGGGAGAAATTATTAGGAGATGTGTAGTACATAGATATGCTGTAGTATACTTAAAAGCAGACTTTTAGTATAAGTGGGAGATTGTTAGGGTTATACTAGAAAGTATGCTTTTACTTTGTATAACTAAACTGAATCTTTGAGCTTTATCTGAAATAAATCTTTTATCACTGTGCTTTAGATAAATATGAATGTTATTTATTTATTGCAAACCGTTCATATAATAGTACAAGTTACACTATAGATAAATGTGGTGATCCCCGGATAACTCACAGCAAGATCACATTATCAGTTTCTTGTAACAAGTACTAAATTCACAACCTAGATGGGATTTGAACACCCCATTGGTAAACGGTTGATGTGTAGATCCCAGATTGGCTTATCTTGACCAAGGGATTGCACTAGTGCATGATGATGCATTGAAGAGGACCTACAGAGAGGTAATTCTTCCGTACTGATTTATGGGATGAAGAATTAGACCTCAGTGGTCGTTTATTTCTAAACCTATGTCCCTTAAATAGGACTGTGTGTGATCCGTGCGTGGCACTTTAATTTGTTATGGGTAGAGAGTCAATAAGACACAATAATTTGCATCTTGGGTGACGCCATTGCGTCACCATTGAGAACATGACAGTTGCTAATATTTAATACAGAGGAACGTGTGCTTGGAGAGTCTTGCGTGATTAGTCCCCTTGGTGGGGCTCTAAATGTTCGTCATACTAAATTTTGCAAGTGGAATTTGTTTCTGGTATGATGATAAAGAAGAGCTGTCCTTACTCCAACGTTAAGATGTTAATTTAATTAAAGCGTTCAGTGGCTCGATTAATTAACAGACAAGAGAATCTTAAACATAGGAAAAAATGACCGGGAGCCATATGATTGTAATATGGGTTAAGATGGATAGTGCAACATTGATCCTATAGTGGAGTGAGTGAATGTTAATGGTTTGAATGACATTGGGCTCAATGTTAGAATTTAAGGCCCATTGGGAGGTCCAATCTTAATTCTCATAAAGGCCCCTCAAGTAGCCCAATTAAATGTCCAACAATGAATAAGGTGATTAAAATAAAAGAAATATTTTTTGGGCCCAATTATATTAATTTTCGAAATTTATATATATATATAATTAGTGAGAGATTTTATGAAAAATAGATATGTATCCTGAATACAAGAATATCTAATAAAATCAAGATCTCATGGGTATTATATGTATATTGTTTTTTTCGAAAATCTTGAAGGAAAAGAATGTCAAGAATTGAATATTTTAGTATTCAAGATTATCAAGATTAGAATATTTGATATTCATGATAATCAAGATTTGAAATATTAGATATTCAAGATATTCAAGATCTTGTATTCTCACTATAAATAAGAGATGATACAAGACTTCAATACACATTATTTTTTTCTTTTAGAATTTTCGAAAATTCTAGTGAGTGGGGCAACAAAATTATTTTCTGCCTTGTGTTGTGATTATTCGTGTGGTCTCCCACCGGGTGTACGAATAAGGACAAGGGAATACTTGAGAAGGCTCTTGGGTTTATCAAGTTGAGGGTCTCAAGAAGGACGCTCTTTGATCTCAACCACCATTGCTGACAATACCATTCAAGCAAAGCGACTCCCAAAGCATCTCAAAAGGACGCCTTTTGTCTCAGAAACTGCCTTTTATTTAAGAGGTATAATTCACTAAATCCCTTAGTTCCGCATTTTTAGGGCTTTATGTGATTATATTTGTCCATATGTTTTGCATGCAAAGCCTGTTGTTGGGTATACATTTATTTGATTTAATTATGTTTAAATCGTGATATTAATTGTAGGCTTAAATTTGTATTTAGCGTAAATCCTGAATAGATCCGCGTTTAATTCTGCAACATCCCTTGGTCTTTCTTCTTCAACTCCGGGTGAGGAACCTTAGCCTTTCCCTTTGGTTTTAGCCTGAGTTCCTCCTGTTGCCTGACAGATTCAGCGGGCGTTTTCTCCTTCCCTTTTCCTTTATCCTGGTGAGCAACACTTGTGCCCTTGTCACCAGTTTGGGTAGGGACAAACACCTTCTTCTGAGAGTTGTTCCTTGATGTAGCTCTCTTTTTCTTGCCCTTAAGGTTCTTAGAGCCATCATAGCCCAACCCTACTTTAGCACAATCGGTACGCTGAGAGATCATTGTTAACTCATCAACCACTTGCATAGATGTATGTAACTTCTTCATCTTTTCCTCAAGGTGCGCATTGTGCTTTTTCAGGGCCTCAATTTCAGTGGTGTACTTGAGCACCAGCTGTTGGTCAGCAATCTCCCTTGTCGTTTGCTCAAGACCAAAGCGGAACGCTCAGCCCTAAGGTGAGTGTACAGCTCAGCATCGAGCATTTGGCAGAGACAGATACGCTCTACTTGCAACTGTTCCTGAACTAGGAACCGATCAACATCATGAGTCTCAATCAGAGAGGTCACGACAGCATTGAGTCTTTCAACCTCAGATGGAGCTTCATCATTCCTATTACAGACCTAAAGAAGCTCTTTCTAAAGGCTTACTAATCTCAATGCCTCCTCAGTGTCTCTTACTCTGAGAGACTCAGTAAGATGATCGTTCTCACCAGCCAACTGCGCATTAACCTCCACTGTGTGAGTATGAGTCTCCTGCAGCCTTGATAAATCAGCCATCAATTGCTCTAAAGCGAGCTGAAGGTCGAGATCTCTTGCTGAATCTGAGCTAAGCTCAGGTGCGTGATCAGGAGAAGAGGCAGAAGAACATACCTCATCATCTGCCATCAGGCAGAAGTCATCATACTCCTCAATGGAGAAGAGTTCAGGGGATCAGCGTCCTGGGCCATCTGAATCTGAGGAATCCTCAGCAATCATTGCTCTCCGATCTGATGCCCTGAGATCTCTTTTGGCTCTCTGATTTTCTCTCTCTCGAGCACCGAGCTCCGGACAATCATACTGATAATGTCCAGTCTTCTTGTAGTGATAGCACTGATCTGCATCACTAACACCCGATTTATCAGTGTACCTCTTTTCAGCTGACTCTCACCTACTCCCTGATGATCGTTCAGGCTTGGAGCTGGATCTTCTAGGCTCAGCATCATCTCTCCTTCTGGAGCTCTTCTCATCTCTCCGGCGCTCAGGATCATCTCTTTCTCTCTTGGTGTCAGAACCCCTCATTTCTTTCCTCCGAGGGCTTGACCTCCTGGGGCTGGAATACTTGCGGTCACGAGAGTCAGTATAAAACTTCTTATACCTGCCGAAATGAGAGTTCAACCTCTCAAATCTTCGTGCCATCAGGCTGTACTCGAAGGTAAGCTCGTCCCTATTCATCTCCTTCAGGGACTTCGAACCTGATCCAGCCTCAGGCTTAGGAGTAGCTTTAAGAGCCACGTTGTTTTCCTTCTCAGGTGTCTTCTCCTTAGTCACGTCCTCACGGACTATACCCTTCATCTTCCTCTTTTCGAGGTCGAATTCCAGAGCCTTTAACTCTGAGAAGAGGTGAGAGAGGAACGTTCTTAAGATCCTGAGTGTTCTTCAGCAAGATCACTCTTGTATCCCATCTTTCAGGGAGACATTTAAGGATTTTAGAAGACACCTCCCTCTTGGGAAACTCCTTCCCAAGGGATGCTAGCTCGTTCATCATCTTAATGATACGAGCTTCCAACTAATCGATGGATTCTCCATCAAGCATCCTGAATGCCTCGAACTTCCTGATAGCCAGATCACGCTTGTTCTCCTTGATCTTCTTAGAATCTTCACTCATCTCCTTCAGGGCCTCCCAGATCTCCTTTGCCATCTTCAGGTGCATCAGCCTTACAGAATTCTCGTAAGAAATGATGTGGAGTATAATATTCTTCGCAACATTATCCAACCCGATTTGCTTAATCTGATCAAATGTAAGCGCGGACCTCTCCATAGGCTCATCTCCTGCTTGGGGAATTGAGGCATTTCCAGACACGGGCCAGGTGGTAGATCGATTCGTCATGAACGTGATAGGACCAATATCGATCACCTTCGGCATCTGATCATGAATGGAATAGAGATGTGCAAGGACCCTGAATTTCCAATAATCATAGTTATCAACAGAGAACTCAGGAAGATTGCCCTCAAGGTGCTTAGAACTGGATGCCATGATATGCAAGTTTTCAGAAACAGATCAGTTCAGTTGACCACCAAAAGTTTCTCCTCAGAAACTGTTGGTAAACAAAGGCAGTGGTCTTTTGAACCACTGCTCTGATACCACTTGTTGGTCCCGAAATGAGTAAATCAGAGTATGGGGGAATACACTGATGTCAGATTTTTCCGAAACTCAGAAAAATACTCTTACACACTCAGTCAGGAAGCTCCTGATGTTACTCACTAAACTGATAGTCCGCAGGGGCAGCAGGGACAAGTCAGTAAGGAGTCAGATAGACTGAGTATGAGTTTTGTGCTCAGTAGCTCAGTAGAGATAACAAACCTACTTACCGCTCGGAAGCAAGTCAGTTGGACTACTATCTCAGTAAGCTAGAGTACGTGCGGAATGTGAGCCCTTAGTTTCTACTCGTTTTAGTTTCTGAAAATGTTTTCTCTGACTTTGCTTAGAATAGGATGGTTAAGACGGGTGCACAGTTTCAAGAGTCAGGATGATTGATTCAGCCTGATAGTTTTAAAATAATGCAAGTATGCTCAGTTTATAATAATGACAAAATGATCCTGAACAATAATATAAATCAGCACACAAGGGGCTTTTTAACGTGGTTCGGAGATAACCAACTCCTACGTCCATGGCCTGATTTAACAGGAAGTGATCCTCTTCCACTGAGGATCAGAACTTGATTTTTTACGTGCCAAGGGACACGATCAGCTTCCTTACTCTCTAAGGAACTTAGCCCCTGGGTGGTTTTACAAGTCTCAGTCTTCTAACCAACCTTCCTCACAACCTGAGGGGTTTGGTATTCTGATTCCAACTAAGGATAGCCCTAGCAGTACAAATCGATGCTAAAGATTAGAGCTATCAATCTAAGCAAAATACAGAGTGAATCCTACTACAACTCTAGGGAAATTTAATTGCAGAGTGTTGTTCAAAATATGCTTTGAGTGTTTGGATTCTTGAAATGGTTCACTTGGAAATTTTCCGTTAGCCTTGAATGAGTGCATGGCTCTCTGTATTTATAGGCAGATTTGAAATAGATCCGTTGGAGGAGATCTACCCAAATCTTCCTATTTTAGGGTAGTTGCGGGCTAGATGTACTTGTTGACCTTTTTCCCATGCTTAATCAGGAAAAACTGTCCCGCCGCCTGCAACTCTGAGATGCATTAATTGCTACGCAAACTCCGTACATGCGTGTTGATAGACGATTGGCTCTCCGTACAAACGCCTAGTTGTTCGTCTGACACTTGTCCTTCCTCATACATTCAAGTCTCCGAGTTTCTTGTCATTTGCTCAGCATGAATGTTTGTCTTTAATGAAGTCCACTGACTTTCTTTTTGTCTCAGGTGTTAACATAAATGTCAACTGTCCCACATCATATGAAACCTTTTTGCTTTGGACTTACATGGTTCAGATAAACAGATCCAAGGCCTAAGTCAGGTCTTACGAGCATTAGGCTCAGCCTGATAGGTTACATTGCTCTTCACTGACTAAGTTCAGACCTGAGCATGCTTTGTGTACACTGTAGAAACATCAGTCAGTGGAAACTCTGAATTGTCTTCAGGATGGATCTTCAAGTCTTCGGTCTTCAGCTTCAGTTCAGGCAATCTACTTCAGACTGACACTGACTTCTTCAAGGTGAGTTGCATATCTGACTTCACACAATTGGGTCGACTCCAATATTCTTCAGTCTTCAACACGTTCCCCCTAAACCGAATCCCTAACCTAACTCATCCTGATCTAGACAATACTGACTATTGTACTTAGGTAAATCATCAGGGGTTTTGGGATCTAATCAAAATACTCAGATTGTCCCAACAACTTGTGCAACCTCAAAGACGAGTTAACCCTATTATTCAAGAAGTGAATAAGAAAGAGGTGCTTAAGTTGCTTGGTGCTAATATGATATTTCCTATAAGTGATAGCCCTTGGGTGTCACCACTACACGTTGTATCTAAAAAGGGTGGTATGACTATTATAAAGATTGAAAATAATGAGGTGATTGCCACTAGAGTAGCAACGGGTTGGCACGTATGTGTAGATTATAGTGAGTTAAACAAAGCAACATGCAAAGATCACTTTCCTTTACCATTTATGGATCAAATGCTTGATCATTTGTGTGGTTATAGCTTCTATTATTTTCTTGATGGTTACTCCGGCTATAATCAAATTATGATTGCACCGGAGGACCAACAGAAGATGACTTTCACTTGTGCATATGGTACATTCGCTTGGAGACGCATGCACTTTGGGCTATGCAATGCTCTGGCGACCTTTCAAAGGTTAATGATGTCTATTTTTCATGGATTGATTGAACACATTATGGGGGTTTTCATGGATGATTTTATGTTTGGTGATTCTTATTATATTTGCTTGTCTAGCCTTGAAAGGGTGTTGATTAGATGTGAAGATGCTAACTTGGTGCTAAATTGGGAGAAATGTCACTTCATAGTAAAGGAAGGTATTGTTTTAGGGCATCATATCTCTTCCAAGGGCTTGCAAGCGGATCGAGCAAAGGTAGTGGCTATTGAGAAGTTGCCTCCACCTATCGACAAGAAGGGAGTAAGATCATTTTTGGGTCATGCGGGTTTTTATCGTAGATTTACAAAGGATTTCTCTAAACTCTCAAAGCCTTTATCTAGATTATTTGAGAAAGATGTGTCTTTCAAGTTTGATAATTCTTATTTAACATCTTTTAGGTTGCTTAAGGAGGCATTGGTGAGTGCACCCATCCTCATCACACCCGATTGGAAGGAACCGTTTGTTCTCATGTGTGATGCGAGTGACTATGCGATGGGGGTGGTGCTAGGCCAACTTTAAGAGAAGAGATTCCATGCTATCTATTATGCATCCAAGACCTTCTCGTCTACTCAATTGAATTACACGACAACCGAGAGGGAACTTCTAGCTATTGTTTATGCGGTAGAAAAGTTTCGCCCCTACCTCGTAGGAACGAAGACCATTGTCTATACGGACAATTCGACTGTTAAATTCTTGATGGTGAAGAAAGATTCAAAACCTTGGTTGATACGATTGGTGCTACTCTTGCAAGAGTTTGATTTAGAGATCCGAGATAAGAAAGAGAGCGAGAATGTCATAGTGTTCGGTGTAAATGAGTCCTCACGCAAGTGTACGTGTTCGCTATGAGCGTGGTAAGCTTGACCAAGTTTTAAAATATATCGAACCCAAAGGAGACGGGGACTTGTAAGGAAAATTCGTTGTTTCAATTGGCTAGCAAACAGAGCAATAAAGGAGAAAGGTTTCTATCGTCTACTAATGGTATAATACCCTAAGTTTCTATATTCATATTTGCTTCACTAAATATTTTGTGATCTTCTATGAGCTTATATGACACATTTATATTTGAATTTATGCATGGGCACAATTATATGTTTAATTGCTCGATACTTGTTATTAATTTATTATTTGCTGGATCTATGTTTATTCTTGAGATTTTAGAATTTTTATATGCTCTTTATTTGTCTCTTAAAGTATTTAACTTAAGATTAAATGTAGTTTTTAATTTTAG